>CM010927.2:244133215-244316192 GCA_002915635.3 Ambystoma mexicanum | reverse complement strand
GAGACACTCCCTGATGAAAACAATCTGCAATAAAAGTGCATTCTGATGGCTGCCTCTAGCATGGCTTTCTGCTTATGCCTTAACGTGGCTTCCAAAATCCCAAAATGCGGTGAGCAGACTCTAGGAGAAAAGATAGAGGCGATGGGATGAGGAATCTGAGGGCAAATTGACGTAGCATGCAAAAGAGGAAGAAGATGGGTCAGAGAAGAAGCGAGAGGCGCAGAGAATTCGATGACGTGAATGTAAGCAAGAGATCTTGATATTTGGAAAGGAGGGTAAAAAAACGATTCAGTAGTAGACTGGAAAGAATGAGAAGAGTTCTTTCCTGGTTGATTCGAGTACGGCACGGTCCAGCGAAATATTTGAGGATGACTTTGACACCAGGAAGCATCAAGAGACGATGGCTAGAATTATGATGAATGGGGCTAGAACAAGTACCCCAAGGGGAGGGGGCGGGGAAGCGAGCGGCCTGGTAGAGCACTCGTCTTTTACGCGGACCTAAAGATTTCCCGAAGCAGTTGGAAAAAGAGAACTTCCGCTAGATAGGTTGGAAAATAAGTAGGAGCAAAGAGGACGCAAAGAAGTTGCACGAGTTGGGCAGACAATGTCTGACACGAAAGAGAGGAGCAGAGAAAAGGAGGGAGAGGAAGACACGAACGATTTCTCCGGAGGGAGGGATTAATGTTGAGATTTATAAGTGGGTCTGCACAGAGGGCATCCGAATCAGCACACAGTCAGAGACCGAACACAAAGCTATACATGGGTTTCAGAGGGGGTGTCTACACCACTGTGTAGACGCTAAGAACATTGCGCGGTATGGCGCGCGATGCAGGATATTACTCTGCAGTGGATAGAAAAATAATGAGAGAAGAGAAGGAGGCTATGCGTCACAATTTCCGTTGCTCGAGAAAGAGAGGAACGAGACGCACAGTATATTCCATGGCCACACTGGTCCGGGAAAAACCTGTAAGGAATAACTGTCCAATGTGACATCAGGAGCGGAAATGGATACATGAGCTAGGAAAAAGAGGGAGGGAATACTTTAGCTATAGAGCGATATTAAAGGTATCTTAATCGCCCATACTTGGTTGTAGAGCAGACATGTGTGGACAGGGCTGGGTATGGTGGAGTTAATATGGATGACGGTCATTACATTGCAGGATGGTTTGGAATTTGTTGTTTCGGATTTTTGATGGAGATTGATAAATGGAAGGTCGAGCCTTGTTATATCATTTCAGGTGGTGGCAGTTGGATCTTGAGGGAATCCTACCTGTGTTCTACCATTTATGTCAGGGCTGCCAGAGCCGTACAGAAGCTCTACGAAAATTGATAGAATTGAGGCCAACCGTGTTCGGAAATACAACTGACCATCTTGCAGGCTTCTGCAAGAAAAAATCTCAAAAAAGAGGCTGCATGAAGGGGTCAAGAGGCAGAATTAGTGTAGAAGAAATTGTCAAAATACACCCTTGAAGGGGCAATGATAACTAGCACAGATGGATCGAGCATGCAGCAGGCCAATAATCCCAGCAGGCCAATAATCCACAGCAGAATAATCTGGGCAATACTGGCTTTATGCCAGGGGAAGAGGATTTGGAGGAAGAGGATGGCGGAGTAATCAGGGAGTTTTCAGAATAATCAAGCAGGCTTTCAAAACATGCAAAATGGCAATCAAGACCTATCAAATGGGCAAATAATCAGACCACCGCCAGTATGTTGGTTGTGTGGAATGACAGGGCATCTAGCAGACACATGCAGAAATCGGGGCATGATGCAAAGCGACCAAGCAACAAGAGCAGGTATGGTGAATCCACCTGTGTTTTTACAGTAGGCGAGGAAATGGAGTCGCACAGAATCGCACGGTGCAACAACCAACAGCAGGAGCACAAGGCTTGCAACCTCAGAATTCAATGAGTTTTCCACAAGGACAGTCTCAAGTCGCTGATGCAACTGTCACAGAACGTAGGTTCAGGAGAGGCTGCAAACTCTGGAATGAGGAGTAACACTGGTGATGGAAGTCCATTTGCACAAGCTGGGACAAAATTACATATGGACTAGGACAGCTCACTGGGAACCCTGATGCGTTCTATGCTATCAGTGACTCCAGACTCTCACCAGGAACCAAGGGTGGATGTCGTTATAGGGGATAAAGAATATTCCTTCTTAGTTGACACGGGTGCAGCACGTTTGTGTATACGTGAAGGCAGGTTTTCCTTGTCCGGCGATGGTATGAATACTCGGGGCTTCACAGGAGCTACAAGTAGTGTGCCTTTCACAGACGCAATTCCAGTTTCTATAGGCGAATGTGAGATGAATGTACCTCTATTATGTTCACGACAAACCAAGTAAACATCTTGGGTCGAGATCTAATGACAAAGTTAAATATGACAATCTCGTTCAGAGAAGGGCATAGTATGTTCAATTCCAGGAATGCACTATTTGAACGTATGCGAAATGATTAGAGCATACCCAGGACACACAACTATGAGGGCTGTACCATTAGAGCCCAAAATATTTGTGTTTGGAATACGTGTTAATGGCAGGGCTGCCAGGCCTTACTAAGAAAACCATGAGGACCCCAGATGAATTGCTATTTAGGCCAAGAATACCTATGCACAAGGAAAAGGGATGCGTTTCCCCTTGGTGGTACACACAGGTGCAATACGAGGGGAAACTGGCTTTGATGGGTGTGACGATGAAGGCCGACAATGGTGCACAGTAATCGTCTTTGAAGAAGGGTACAGATTGACTGACGTCACTGATGACGATCTGTTTGGCAAACAAGCAGATATAGGAGAAACAGCAGTTGAGGTAAACCTCACATTTTGGGGGAAAATGATCAAAATGAGTGCCACAGAGAATGATATTGGCACAGAACTGTCCTGAATATTTCGAGAACGACATGCCCCAAGTTCCTGTCTCCGTGTGGACCACAGGCGTAGGCTTACTGAAAGGAGTCGGAGAAGTGAAAATCAAACCTAAGCCAGGAGCTATTCTTCCAAAAGCACGACAATACCCCATGTCCAGGGAGGCGGAGAAGGAATTTTCAAGACCATTTCGGCTATGCTGGAGCAGGGCATCTTAGTGACGTCAGTCGTCATGCAATACTGCAGTTTACCCTATCAAAAAATCAAAGGGAGGGTCTTGGAGGCCAATTAAAGATCTGAGGCCGATGAATGATATTGTTGAAGCAGAGTTCCCTTTTAGTCCCTAACCCGGCTACAATTCTATATAATATACCTGTTGAAGCAAAATATTTCAGTGATTGACTTGAAAAATGCCTTTTTCTCAATCCCATTGCACCGAGACTCGCAAGATCTGATGTCATTTACGTTCAGACAAATGCGTCTGAAAAGCCAGAGGCTACCCCAGGGATACTGTGAGTCTCCTATTTTCAACAGTCTTGCAGATGGACGTAAGCAATATTGCATTAGAAAGTGTTGTCTTACAATATGTGGATGACATCTTAATTTATAGCACTGCAGAGGAAAGATGCAGACGCGATTCTATTCAGCTATTGACTGTACTGGCTGAAAAAGGATATAAAGTTGACGAAGAGAAGTTACAATATTATCAACAAGAAGTGATGTACGTAGGCCAGCTGATCTCGCATGAGTAGAAAAGGGTTACCCCAGAAAGGGCTGAAGCCATACAGAACACGCTTAAGCCACACACGATAAAGCAGATGCAGAGCTTTTTAGGCCTTTCCAATTATGTCAGGGCATGGGTCTTCGACTACAGCTCATATACCAAGCCGTTGCTACAGGCCCTAAAAAAGGCGCAAGTGACGAAAGAAAAGATTGAATGGTCTGAGACCATGGAGGAAGGATTTGCTTAACTCGAGAGCCATTTGCACGGCACCGGTTTTAGGGATTGCCAATTATGTAGAGGAATTTTACCTGTTTTCATACACGAATGGCAGCGTTATGACGGCAGTGCTCGCACAGAAAACCACGTTGGGGTACAAGCCCCTGGCATATTATAGTGGAAATTTAGACCCAGTGATGAGTTAATTTCCCTTGCGAACAAAGTTTAGCTGCTGCAGCGGTCGCCATCAAGAAGGCTACAACCATTGTAATGGGATGCTCAATTACCTTGTACGTCCAGCACTCGCTATTTGCTATTCTAGAGAAACTGAAGGGTACACTGACCTATCGGAGAGCTTCTGCTTATGAAGTAAGAATTCTATTACGAAATTCCCAGAGTGAAAGAAAATGCATTGGCAGAAGGAGAAATTGTCTTAGTTTACTGTTGCTCGAGGATCGATCAAAGCGATGGACAAAGGTATACAGGCGCTGCTGTAATGAAACACACAACGGATGGAGAATTTCGAGTGCTTCTTAGTGAATGATTACCATCTCATTATTCAGCACAGGGTGCAGAATTATTAGCGTTGATACTCGCGATTGAGAATCACACGGACCAGGAAGTAAGTGTACATTGACTCCGCCTATGTGACATCAACAGTACACGCAGGCTTAGCGCGCTGGAAAAGGAGGGCTACCTCTGAGTGGACGGTGCGCCAGTGCAGTACAGTCTTATTGGACAGGCTCATTAAGGCACTACAGCTCCCAGTGGGCATAGCGGTCGTGAAGGGCACCGCCCACACGAAAGGGACAGATTTGATCTTGCAAGGAAATCAAGCAGCAGACACAGAAGCCAAGCGTATGGAATCCAAGAGCGAGATGATCATGGATGTAGAAGTCACAAATGTGAATGAAAAAGTGATTGTCGCACGGAGTGAAACTGACAGCTACAATAATATGGGACAAACCCAGTTAATGGAACTCCAAGGGGAGGCACCACGGGAGGAGATAAACCGCTGGAAGCCGGTTGGGTTTTCTTTAAACCCCTCTGACACCTTGTGACAAGACCGCACTGGTAAACCAGTAATGCCTATAGCCCTGTTAAAAATAGTGCTGGAGCAGTTACACTATCCAGCACACATGACAAAGGAGAATCTAGCGGCAACACTTGCTGAAGACTGGTTCATACCGAATTTAGCAGAGCATGTTGCATTTTTTATGGTATCATTTGCCAACAGTTCACGGCTGGGCGCACACTAAAAGTAATTAGAGGAGTCATCCCAAGGCCCAATGGACCTTTTCAGCACTTGCATGTCGATTACGTTGATATGATTAAAGTATGTAACGGGTACAGGTATCGCATTGTTGTGGTGTGTCCGTTCTCTAGATTGATAGAAGCAGGTCCATGTACGCACCCAGACTCTACCTGTGCGGCCACATTTCTAGTGAGAGAGGTATTTCCCAGGTGGGGAGTATGTGAAGTCAAGATCAGATAATGGGACTCACTTTGTCAATTAAGTTTTCGAACAAATTAGCTTGTTGCTTGGTATAAAGCACAAGTTCTCGTCGGCGTATCACCTGCAAGGTAACAGAAGCTGTGAGAAGCTCAACTGCTTATTAAGGGAAAGGATAGCCAAGTTGAAGCTTACTCTAAGAAAGGGGTGGTTACACTGCCTTAATTTGGCACTGTATGCACTCAGGAACCAACCCGTTTCTGACCATCTTACGTCACACGAAATAGCCACAGGAAGAAGAATGTGTACTCCCCTGACATCCCGAGACAGAGCTAGATGTGATGCCCAGCCAACAAGAGAAATCTTAGTGTCTGAAATGCAAAATTACTTGAATTGCAGGACATCTTGTCTTACTGTAATTCCAGGCCAGCTGCAGCGACGACGAAAAGGGTGCAGGGCCGCACGGAACACAGGAGATACTACTGCAGACACAACTCAAGGACTACGTCTTCCATCAATCTTCCCTGGAGACGAACCACGCGAGGAAAAAGTGGGAAGAGCCAAGCTTTAACGGTCCCTTTATAGCAGAAGACTGCACCCCCTATGCAGTGAAACTACAAGGAAGATCTTGAATCTTTCTGGGTGACATCAGGCCATACATCGGGGAAGGCCCACTGCCTGCAGCCCACCGCAAAGAGACTACAAACGGGGAAGAACCACAGTACGTACAGACGCGATCCTTGACAAGGAGGGACGACGCATGACCAGCAGCAAAGCAAAGACCAGAAACTTTTGTGCAAAAGTTGTGGCTTCATTTTGGACATTCCTCAGAGCGAAAAAGGGGATAAGGACATAAAAACGGACATTCTGTGCATCCTAGTTACAGGGTGAAGAACATTGCACTCCTGTCTGTTGACTTTGGACTTTGGACTGAGGCACACTGAAGCCTTGATTAGAAAAGAATATGCCAAATTTTGATCGAGGACACATAAATTGGAAGAAAGTACAGTATGTATTTTTTTTTTTTTTTTTTTTTTTTTTTTTTTTTTTACAGTATCCAGATTCTTTCTACAGAGACCTTGTCCGGAATGACTTATGGTGTCCCACAGTAGCGACATCACTAAAGACGTTCTGAATTACTTTGACCTAGTCTTGCGGTCATACTCGTCACTGGTGGGGAGGCTCACCAGTATCGCAGACTTTCTTCACGATCCTGAAAACTAACACTATAAGGAGGCTGCTTACTGTAATTGCTGAACAGTTCCTCCTACTTTCGGAATACAGCGAGGAAAAACCAAATGTCCCAAGTGGAGGAAGAAGCGAATAGGCTTATTGATGTACTGTTTCACCTAATTGAAGATTGTCCAGATCTTGTCAGAAGAACTACAGACGTATTGACATTTCTTCGAGATCCAGCAAATACAGAACGTCTAAGCATAATCTTAAAAGCCATTGTTATCCAAGTCGCTCTTCACGCACACCGAAATTGCAGAAACTGTTCCCAGTAAGTGAAAGCCAAACGGTCCCAAACTGCAGTAAAGGCAGGACAAATGTCCCTGTCACCAGAAGACAGCAGATTGGTGAGTAATGTTTTCTTTCGCCTAATCGAGGATTTTTCAGAGCTTGTGGGAGACCTGTCGATGTTGACGTCCTTACATTCATCAGAGACCCAGCTAATTCTACGCCGATGGTCATGCTCTTGCATGGTATCGTGATGCAAGTTGAACTTCTCCAGCATTGGATCTTTCATGGATTCACATGCTTAGAATATTCCCCGTCGTCAGACTGGGAACCCTCGGTACACATATATAGTCGTTTCCAATAGGAAAACATTTCCGACACTTGTGTGTCCTATCCCCGTTTACGTCCTCTGCGGGGCCGCCCACGCACGCCCCGTTGGACGTAATGGTATATAAGCCCCGCCCCCGCGGGTCCCTTCAGATTTCAACCGTCTCCAAAGATAGTGGGATCTCCTCGCGTAGTCTCTACTGCTACTTTTGTCGAATTGTTCGAACTCCTGTGAGTTTTTTCTTAATCTTAACGGAATGTCGGGAAACCTCTCTTTCGCCCATGTGCCACGTGCGGATTGAAGAAGGTTTACGAGGGGGACGGCCATTTAGACTGTATTTATTGCCTCCACCCTCACCACTCGGCAGACCAGAGTGAAATATGTAAGGGTTTTTCCCAGAAAACCCTGAAGGATCGAAATCGGCGGCTGGTATCGTGGTTAAACGATGGTGCGGGAGCGTACCCTCAGTCAGAGGTAGGCTCTGTGCGCAGCGTGGCCTCGGCGAAAACATCAGGGGCCCCTCAACGCTCAAATTCGTCGGAACCTCCGGCCAAGAAGACACGACCTGCGGAAAAGGACGTTCTGCGAAGTCACTCCTCTAAGGACTCTTCTAAAGACTCTGCAAGAAAGACATCTTCGTCAACTTCGTCAAAAAAAAAAAAAAGGAAAGGCCTAAATCCTCCTCGGGCGATCAACACAGATCAGCCACGAGTAGAGATTCGGATAAACGCAGGGAGAGCACTGGGAAGGCGGGACCGCCTAAGCCACCTGCAGGCCCAACGTCGACGACGACGATCCAGTCGGTGTCCTCACTGCCGCTGACGCAGTCGATTTCACCCGTCATCAACCCAGGGTCTATGTCGGCGACGATGCCCTCGTCGACGGAAGTTCTGGCCTGGAGACCAGAAGTTTTTGATATGGGGTTGCCGGACACATTGCTGCAGGAACAGGCAGTGTCAATTGTCTCGAAAGAAGACGACGGCTTCAGAATTGTGAGCCCGGAAGACCTCGGTCTACGAGCCAGGTTTCCATCAGGAGCAACCTGCTCTCAGGTGTTTACCCAACCTCCAAGCTCTCAGGCGACCCTGTCCATGGAGGTACTATCCTCCTTACACTCGCTGCTAAAATCCTTGGACGAAAGGCTTCCACCTGTACCGTCGACACCCCTCGTCGACGAGCCCGGCCCTTCACACTGCCCGACCAGATCGGTCGGGGTTCCAACTACTCCAGCAGTCCAGGAGGAAGGTGAACTTTCGGACTCCTTATCTGACCGCGGGTCAGCATCAGATATCTCTCTCACCATCCAGGGATCCATCCTGGGTGTCGGATGTAGAAATGGAAACACCAAAGAGCCCCACTCACCCGTCACCACCGGACGATATAGGTGCTTTTCATTCTATGATGGAAAAAGCGTGCAAGGAGTTTGGCCTGGTTCAACATGAGGAGAAAAAGGACTGTTTTCTTTTTGACCATATGGGCAAGAGTAGACGTTCAATTTTCTCAATACCCATTTTAGACCATGTCTGGAAAGAAGGCGTTCAGACCATGCGTCACCCATTTTCCGAGCCGGCTGTCAAGGGCCGCATTGAAAAGAAATTTAAAGTTCCAGACTCAACACCGAAGTGCCTTTCGGCTCAACCTACGCCTGACTCGGTGGTATCGGCGGCGGCAACGAGAAAAGCAAAGGCCCAACATAAATGCTCTACCCCGCCGCATAACGAGGCGAGGCGCCAAGACGTGTTTGGTAAGAAGGTTCTTTCCGTGGGGGCCTCAACGGTGAAAGCAGCTAACTCCCTGGCGATTGTGGCCAGATATGACAGGGAGATGTGGCACAGACTGGCACCTATCCTGGACCACCTCCCGGAAGAACATAGAAGAACGGCTATGTCCCTGGTTCGAGAAGGCGAAGAAGCATCGAACCATGCTATTAACATAGCGGTGGACCTGGCAGATTCGGGTTTTAAACAAATTAACAACGGAGTTGTTCTAAGACGCCAGGCTTGGCCTAAGTGCACCAACTTCAGACCCGAAGTACAGTATAAAGTCTTGGACATGCCCTTCGAAGGTGATCTTCTTTTCGGAGAAATGGTGGACGAGGCCTTGAAAGGCATGAAGGAGGACTCTGATACGGCACGCTCGTTGGGTTCTCTCCAGAGCGGTAAGCCTTTTCGTTCCTTTCGTCCCTTTAGGGGAGCATCTGAAAACTCAAGATTCTCAGCAACCAGGGATAGATCCTTTGGTAGATCGGCATATCCTTCCCAAGGATATAGGCGCGCCTCTCAGACCTCAAGCCGGCGCAGGAACTTCCAGTCTTCCAAGAGGCGACCAACGTATTCGTCGACGACCAAACAGAAAGACCAGCAATGACGGGAAGCGTACCGTTCTGGGAGGAAGAGTGTCAAACTGCATCGAGGAATGGGAGTCCATCACAACAGATCAGTGGGTTTTGGACACTGTGAGGTACGGGCATTCACTACTATTCAAATGCAAACCTACAAAACGTCCACCGATACACCTATCCCAACCACATCTAAGCATTTTGCGACAGGAAGTAGCACTCATGCTAAAGAAAGGCGCCATCGAATTAGTCCCTGCATCGCAGAAAGGCCTAGGGGTATACTCACGGTGTTTTGTGGTAAAGAAGCCGAACGGAAAATGGCGCCCCATTCTCGACCTGCGAGACCTCAACAAGACCCTACAGAATCAAAAGTTCAAAATGCTTACACTGCAGGAGGTGATCAGATCCGTCCAAAGGGACGATTTCTTGGCGTCACTAGATCTACAGGACGCCTACTTCCACATTCCGGTGTGTCCAAAACACAGGATGTTTCTGAGGTTCATGGTAGGTCACACTACCAATTTGCAGTGCTCCCATTTGGTCTAAAGTCCTCCCCAAGAACGTTTACAAAATGTTTGGCACCTGTGGCAGCCTGGCTGCGAAAGGGAGGGCATCATGTATACCCTTACCTCGACGACTGGCTCGTGAGAGGATCCTCCCCAGCGTCGAACAACGACAGCATACAGGCCACCTTACAACTTCTGCAACGACTGGGGTTCGCAGTGAACTTCGAAAAGTCTTCTCTAAAGCCCTCAAGGAGCTTGAAGTTCTTGGGAGCTCAATTCGAAACCCACTCGGGAATAGTGAAACCTTCCCTAGACAGAATACTGAAGATCGAACAGCTGACAAGTCAACTTCGCCTGCAGAGCACAATTTCAGTGAGAAAATGTGGCAATCCTGGGTTCCATGGCTTCGTGCGTCCACCTAGTAGCAAACTGCCGATTTGTTCATGAGGCCGCTACAGGAGTTCCTGTCGGACAGATGGAAACAGGCCACGGGCCGCTGGTCAGACAGGATAACCGTCGACGACGAGGGTGTCCTCAGATCCCTCCAATGGTGGAAAATCTTTCACAACCTGGACAAAGGGGTTCCTCTACAAGAGCTGGAATTTCAGAACACCATCATCACGGACGCCTCCCTGACGGGCTGGGGAGCACACATGAACAACCATCAAACCCAGGGCAGATGGTCTTCGACCGAATCGCGCCTACACATCAACGTACTGGAACTGAGGGCAGTGAGATGGGCCTTGAAATCATTCCTCCCACATATCAAAGGATCAAAAGTAAGAGTGCTGACAGACAACACGACAGCCATGTTCTACTTGATAAAGCAAGGCGGCACCAGATCCAGGACCCTCTCGGCGGAAGCGCAAAAGATCTGGCATTGGGCGTTGAAACACAACATATCCTTAGTGGCGTACCACCTCCCGGGAGTGAGGAATGTGCAAGCGGATTCCCTGAGCAGGACAATGGCTCAAATACACGAGTGGGAGCTGGACACCAGTCAGCTGCAAAAAATCTTCGAAGGTTGGGGACCCCCTCAATCGATCTCTTCGCAACGAAAGAGAACAGAAAATGCGAACAGTTTGTGAGCAGATGGCCTCAAAAAGGATCCCTGGGGGAAGCGTTCTCGTTTCCTTGGACGGACAAATTCCTGTACGCTTCCCTCCGTTCCCCCTTATACGGAGGACAATCCAGGGGATCCGCAGGTACAAATGCCGGGTCATTCTAGTGGCACCGTATTGGCCGAGACAACCTTGGTTTTCCGACCTCCTACATCTGTCGTTGGAACAGCCTATAACTCTCCAGAAAGTGCCGAACCTCCTGTCCAGGGACAAGGGGACGGTGTGGCACCACAATCCGGACAGCCTCAACTTAACGGCATGGCTCCTGACTTTTCAGAGTTTGGCAGCTTGAAAGTCTCGTCGGATTGCCGAAAAATTCTGCAGGCGGCTAGGGCCCCTTCGACTTACAAATCATACGTATGCAATTGGCGAAGGTTCTGTACGTGGTGTCAAACACAGCACGAAATTCAGCCTTTAGAAGTAACCCCTGAGCAAATTCTTCCGTATCTTCTTCACCTAGCTGAGAGTGGGCTGTCATCATCGTCCATCAAAGTACACTTGGCGGCCATTTCAAGGTTTACGAGGAGGAGACAGTCTTCACCATTATTCAGTGACAGACTGGTGAAACATTTCATGAGGGGTCTCTTTAGAACTTTCCCCCCTACGAAACGGTTCCCACCGTCGTGGAGCTTGAACGTGGTGTTGGCTGCCTTGATGAAGCCTCCATTTGAGCCAATGTCCTCTTCAGCCCTGCAGTTCCTATCCTGGAAACTGGCTTTCTTAATTGCCATTACATCGGCTAGAAGAATGTCGGAATTACAGGCATTGGTCATAGATCCTCCCTATATGAGATTCTTTAAGGACAAAGTGATTTTATCAACTAACCCTACTTTCATCCCAAAAGTACCAACAGTCTATCACAAGCACTCGACCCTGGTCCTTCCTACGTTCTTTGCATCCCTGTCGTCGACAGCGGAAAAAGCCCTTCATACTCTGGATGTCAAAAGGGCGTTAAAATTTTACCTGTAAAGGACGCAAGATATCAGAACTACCAGACAGTTGTTCATTGCCTACGGCCCGTCGACGAGAGGAAAGGCTATCTCCAAGCAAGGTCTGGCTCGTTGGGTGTCTTCGGCAATTACCTTTTGTCACTCCAAGGCCGGGAGACCCCTGCAAGGACGCCCTAGAGCCTATTCCACGAGATCGACAGCCTCCTCCGCGGCTCTATGGGCAGGAATTCCTCTGACAGACATCTGCCAGGCGGCGGCATGGTCTGTCCCACACACGTTTACACGCCATTACTGCCTGGAAAGGCAGCATGCGGATGAGGTACAGATGGGACGGGCAGTGCTGCGCCATCTTTTTCAATGAGGTAAGCCAAATACGGTGACTGTTGTCGCTTACTTTGCCTATGTTTCCCTTGAGGGGCTGGTTTTGTCAAGTATACAAATATATATTTATATATATATATATATATATATATAGATAGATAGGTGAGTGAATAATTATGTATATATATGCACATAACTATGTACTATGGAAATGCTTATATCAGATAAATAAGTTGTTGCTTACATACACACTTGAACTGGGAATGTTTTGTCTTTGTGAATGTAAATTACATTGCACTCTCACCTCCTTCGATGATACTGCTATACAATCTATTCTAAGCATGTGAATCCATGAAAGATCCAATGCTGGAGAAGGGAGTAGTTTCTTACCTGTAACTCCATTTCTCCAGCGTTGGTATCTTTCATGGATTCACATGCGCCCTCCGGCCTCCCCAGAATGCAATGTGAAAGATATGTATGTAAGCAGGTTCCCCCCTTTTCCCTTTGGAGGGGTCGAAATCTGAAGGGACCCGCGGGGGCGGGGCTTATATACCATTACGTCCAACGGGGCGTGCGTGGGCGGCCCCGCAGAGGACGTAAACGGGGATAGGACACACAAGTGTCGGAAGTTTTTTCCTATTGGAAACGACTATATATGTGTACCGAGGGTTCCCAGTCTGACGACGGGGAATATTCTAAGCATGTGAATCCATGAAAGATACCAACGCTGGAGAAATGGAGTTACAGGTAAGAAACTACTCCCTTTCTTACCGTCAACAGAACTATTTGAGAAGATTTTAAACTTTCCGCCGAGGAGCAGATCGAGGGAGTAGTGCCAGAGATTTCATTTTTTATTTTTATACTGACAAGTACACAGCATGTCTTCGGGAATGAAGCAGATCAGAGGCGTAGATTGGGATCTAATATATTTTGAACATGCACAGTAAAGAGACTTGCTGAATCATTGCCTGATTTGGACACTTCCCATAGCCCAGCAAGAGAGCTGTGTCCAGAAATAGACAATCCAGTATTCAGACAAAGGGGAACAATTGTTTCAGTACCTGCAGCACATAAACAGAATCCACAGATAATATTGTTTAGAAACTGTATTAAAAGTTAGCATCTTTCAACGGATGATTGAGATGGGAATCTAGAGCAGCAATCTCGTCCTCCCTCGGGGGTAGAGACGTCTGTATTTTTCGGGAAGTTAATGCTGTAGATTGAGCTACATGGGTATTATGTATTTATGCATTATATTCATTATTTTACTGTCACTGACGATCAGAACTTCATTTTTATTGGTGTACAAAGCGTTCCAATCCCTGTGCACCCACCTAATGGTGCACACATGAACCCCACAAAGGCACCCAGACCTTGCATAGTCATTCCAGTCCCTAGAAAATCTGATGGTGGCGTGAATGAACTTGAGATGGATGTGAGTAGCAATGACACACATACACTTATGGTAACCAGCAAAGTGAAAAGCAGGAGACAGGGCCGGCAGAGTGTGAAGGTAAAAGGATTACTGACAACCACACGCTTGCAAACATTGAATGCACACACGCCAGGCCTATTGTCAATACCTGCAGAACCACAATCCGAAGCATGGGAGAAGAAGAGACTGCCTACCACGAGAAGTTCCACTACAAGTGAGGTGAAAAGACGGATGGAAATAACAGAGCTTCTGAAGAGACAAGAGGAGTCGGAGAATAAACCCACAGAGACAACATTAACAAGAACACATGATCTAATGAAGGGAACGAGTACAAGTCCTACAATGCAGCCATATAACAGCACAGCTCATTTGGGAAACATCTGGTACCAGCATATGAAAGAAGTTGGTAGACGAAGTTCAGAGGGGCAATGTTTTGTTTTCACACGTAGCCATGTGCAACACCAGAGGCCAGTTCATGGGTAGTGATGCCTCACTGAAATAGGCAACTGAAGCAACCGACCCAAATGAAGACGATTATGTCCAGGAAATAAAGACAAGAAACAATGGAAAGACAAAACACATTGTGATCAGATAGGAGAAGCCTTGAGTTAAAGGAGTGGATATTAGGAAGAGAAGCCAATCAAAAAATGAACATCCAAGGAAAAACTCCAGAAGAGGCTTGAAGTTGGAAAAACAGAGGCCAAATGCAGATTTGGAGAACAGTGCTTTCGCCAGATGAATGGGAGAAGGGAGTAGTGATTTGCAGGGCATGGATGGCCCTTGGAGCCTGCAAAGAAGCAATTGAAAATTCACAAAGGATATGCAAACCATTATGGCCAAAGCTTGCACAACTGCTGACATGGGTGGAAGACAGAGGAAGACCCTTGCAGATAGTGCCACTGGAAAGCCCAAAACTGTGCTTCAGGACTAATGGCACAAGAAAAATGGGAAAGAATCAGAACTGTGGACTAATTGTTGCTCCAGCAATGGTGCATGGAACTGCAGTAATTATGGATCATTACTGGGCATGTGGATCTAAGCATACATCAGACTGCTGAGAAACTGGGGAGGTATATGTACATCAGTGACTATCCACGTTCCAGTGTTGGTGATTCAGAAAAGTGGCCTGAACATTGACAGTTTCCCGAAAGCAGATGCTCACCTAAGGAACTGATGAACCGAATTAAGAGAACTACTTTTCTGCCAGATCAGAAGAAGCTTTTCTTGTGATCCCCTATGAACACAGGCTGTTCGGCCTCAGACAATCTTCATGCCAAGATTTCAAGTTGGAGCAAATACTAAATGGTTGCAGATAATCAGATGGGAGTTACTGGAGACCTTCAACACAACCATAAAGGGATTAAACGCTATCAAAGAAGAGTTAAGGGCATGTCCATGACTGATGACTCTCCAGAACAGATATGTACTTGGCATGATCACCGCTATGGATGGAGGTGTTTGTGCAAAAATTGGAGAATCATGTTGCACATTTACACCATTGCACGATGAAGAAAATGGAACTCTAACGGAGGCCATAGGTATGCTGACGAAACTACATAATCAAATGATTGATGAAACTGACGAAGTAGATGACAGTTGGTTTGTATCACTATTCTCGTGGGTTCCTCAATGGATGGCAGATGCATTCAAGTTCCTAGGAGCCCTGCTAGAGATGATATTGCTAGGATTCTGTGTTATCAAGATAATCTCTCAGTGCCAGAATACTGCGAAAAAAGCCATAGGGATGAACATCATGATTAATGTCGACCAGGATGGAAACGCAAAGATCTGACTGACGAAGAAATAAGAGACTTTGTGAAAACCGACTTTCACGCACCAGAAGGAACGTTTCTATATCCCAGGAACCATAGAAATTATGTGGGAAGATGGGTTTACTGCAGCCCAAATGGACAGTGTCAACTGATGACGTGGAACAAGGATGAACACGTGGGAACAGCAGGATGTTTAAAACGAGTAAACGACCATCATGTATAGGCCCAGAAGATGAAGAAAGAATGGACCCAGGCGATGAAGTGAAGGTGAATAGAGAGCAACCAAAGAAGATGGATCCAAAGAAAGAGGTGAAAGTGGTCGATGAATCGGCCAGAGGGGGGGGGGGCGTAGAGGATGTTCCAAATGCAGCCCGCACTCCAACTGCCCATTTTGAAGTACCAGGAATGTTCAAGCCGAAATATGTGACGTATGATGAGCAAATAAACCAGCAGAGAGCCACAGTCGGGCTCTGTCCAGCACCTATTGAAGTACCGATACCAAGGAAATCATGGACCCATTGAGAAAACCATATCAACAAATGAAACAAAGTGAAGTTCATCTGAAGAAACCAAAAAGGTCTTAATGCAAGACGTATGGTGACGACACGAGAACCCGGACTGACTCACATATAGAAGAAATGACAACCAGAGAATGACGTAAAGAGATGAAACGCCATGGGCCACGGATATCATGAACCTAAAGTGAAAGGATCATGTCAAACATAAGAAGCTTACTCCATGACCATGGTGAAGATACTCAACCAAGTTTACACATGCACATATGCTTGGAACCGCAAGAAAGGTAAGAAAATCGTGTGGCTTGCTATGCTTAGTAGAAAGATGGTGCGGCAAGCACCTATTATACATATCTACCTCAAAAGAATTATGTTATATGTATACTTCCACTTTGCACAAGAAGCAGAATTAACCAAAGGTTACTAAAGGCCACACGAGAAGAACTTCATATTTAGCAAAATCGAGAATAAGCGGCAGGAACGAAACTCAGCAGAGGCAACCTGTGCCTGGACAACCAAGGTTGTATCAGTGGAATAGACGAGCAGTAGCTACAATTAATTGAAACTAAGAACAGAATATCCTGCTTCAGAAAGGTCAAGATAAGGAACTGAAGGCAGGTGGTGGGTGAAACGAAAATCAAATACACAAATTACACGAAGAGGCAAATTCACGGTGTCCGAATCACGTGATCAGCTGAGCAAGAAGTTGGACCTTCACACCTACGCATGGCAACAGGCCAGGTGAAGATATCAGAACTTTTCCAGACAGGAAATGCAGTCTCGAGGCCAACCACAATGAAATGATGATTGATTGTAACAATAATTGGAGGAAGACCGGGGGAGCCAAGGGGCACCCTGCACCTGGCCGACCATTCTGCCTGCTGCTAAGAAAAGTGAAAAAGTACGAGTGGGGTTGGTGCCAACCCAATCACAAAGGACCAAGTAATCTAGAGTCCTATAGGTAGTAGAACCAATAGGACGTCATACTTTTAGTGACGTCTACAGTAACCATTTTGAATAACTGGCTTAGAGGCCCCACCTGACGGTGTTTACCAATCCCCTTACTCTGTTACCATATACAGATAGTACCAATATTAAAGTTGCCTTTCCTGAACCAATAGAAGTGCATGCCAACTTTTAAGTGTTACACATCAATGAGTTTTCTGTATAAATGTTAGGTTTTTTTATGAAGATCGTGGGAGTTGTAAAGCAAAAGAGAAGATCACACATCCGCTGATATTCGAGACTCCCTGTTTTTTGTACTTGTCATTAAATGGACTCCATTTGCCAAACCGTCGAGTTGTCATTATTGATTTGGTGTTGGAGTATTAATCTGTACCCCCATCCATCTCTAGGGTGCTGCTATCTTGTCTTAAAGTGCTTCTGGGAAAACCCGAACTCTATGGGCCGGTTGGGGGGGGTCCCGGAGCACAAGTGGCAAGGAGGACAGCTAGTAAGAGGTGGGATCCGAGGATCAAGGGAAGGGGGTTTTGGAGGAATGGTACCCATGGTAAGGGGAATAGGGCGTCACAATGTTGGAACTGTGGAAATGGGGGGGGGGGGGAAGCACAGGGGATCGAGGGGCAACTCCCAGAATGACCTCCATACCCCACAAAATACACCAAGCATACATGCAGTTGCCCCAGTAGATACCAGGCCCTCCCTCCCAGCATCAACCACAGCAAACCATGCAACAATATATGCCCCACAATACTTTCCGGCAGACGAGTAACAACCCCTTTAATGGAGCGGCCAATGGCACGGTTGCCCCGTTCCAAGGGGTAATGGTAATGATAATGGGTGATTTAAATTCTTTTTTTTTATAAATGAATTAACCATTTTCATGAATTCATCAAACTGTTGAGAAACATGAATATTGATAACAAGAATACCCATGCATATCGTAACAGCTTTAATTGATGTTTGTTCAACTAAAATGTGACAATTTAACTTACTTCTAAACTGAAAAAGGACAGTAACATGTTTAGGTTATGATAGTACTACTATAGTAACACATTTGAACTACTCATAAGGTGAATAACCTTCACTGAATTATGGCCTTAAAAACATGAAGAGGGTATGAGCTAATCTAAAAGTATAAGAATAGCCTTAATAGACGTTTTGCACAACCAGAATGAGTGTAATCAACTCGCTTATAAGCAGAAAATACCATGTGTACAAAGGTTACACTCCTAGTTTATCATAACACCGTACTTGCAACACCCTTCTAGCAGTTTATCTTTACCCAATCACTAACAGATTGTGCAGTAATCTCCATTATAACTCTGTTGCATGCTATTTGACATCCGTGCAATTCATACACACCAGCATACAAAATAAATGTAAGAGAAAAAATAAATGTTTATTATTGTAGATGTGCTACATTATTAAAAAGAAGTGTGCAATTATGTGCATATGAAGGTATCAGGTTGCACAGTTTAGTTTAGCTCGCAATTAACAAAAGCTGTCCCTTCCAAGATGGCCGGCGCAACTGGCTGCGAGCGGCCATCTTGACACAACGTGAATACTAAAATGCAACACTATTGCCGCGGCTGCTCGGTACGCGGCGTGTGAATCACAGTAGCAGCAGTCTAGGATAGGCGGTAAGCACACAATTGTGTACATTAGAAGCTAATCCTGACACTGAAGGATTACAAAATACCTTGATGGAATTCATTATTAGAATGTTGACAGCACGATTTCAAGCAGGGCAATTCCCTGAATACTGGTCAGTGAAACTGACACTGCAAATGGGCACATGTTGATAAATGAGGAAAGAATAATGCACATATGCTGCAGTGGAAAGGCACGGCAATGGAAAGCCACTGCATGATAAAAGGATGCTTGGAAATAGGTGTGCAAAATAAAATGGCAGCGTTTAACATGGAGTGTAACTGTTGAGATGAAATTGGAATGCACAATTAAGGGTTCATCAGACAAGGAGATCATGGGGCACTGGTAAGGGGTGCACTAGACATTTAACTGAGTAGTAACGTTATATAGGCATGTTCAGATAACTTTTGATTACATAACTGTTTTCATCATATCAATGTGCTTTTCTTTGTTTCTTTTATGTTTATTATGGTTTCCCTTGTGTTATCGTGTCTCCCAATTGTGGGTACCCTGTCTCTAAAATTGGTTATATGATGTCTCATGATGTTGCATAAATTGTGATTGTGGTATACATTGCGCAGTACAGTATTGAGTCAAGACTGGGCTCTGATGAAGGATTTAATTCGAAATGCATTGGCCATACAGTCATGGTTTGCTGTATATTTTGTCATAGACAAATTGGTGATAATTAACCAATAGTTTAAAGAAGCTAAAGAATAAAAACATGACTATTTGATAAATCATTCAGAAATGTCTAAGATAATTATTTTGAAAGCACGTCAAGAAGTAACTAACCCCAAGTGGGCATAACTGGTGTGCGGCCCACATCGAAGGCTATTGAGCCTAGGTCTTTCATTTTTCAGTCACATTCATGTCAGCACAGTGCCACTACATAGTGGGCTGCACCCTACTAATTATAGTTAAGCTTAAGACTAAGCAAAACGGCACAAAAGAGAATAATCCAAAACGAGCTGTGCCCGCTCTCCAACCAATGGGGGGGAGACTCTCATTCCCAGGGACAAATGCATGCCCTGATTAAGACAGCCCACAGAGAGCACTTGCGTGTCCGGTCCTGTAGATGGCCCTTAACCCTGAAGAGAGGAACCCTTGATGTGGGCAGAGATGGGAAACAAGCAATACATTTTTATGGTTGATTTGGGTGCTGAGAAGTCATGCATCAGTGAAGGGGACTTCCTATTCGACACGCAGTGATTCTCTGGGGTTATTTCTAAAATTCCATTTACCAAAGATTTGGATGTAAAGGTGGGGGGAGGTGGTGCACGCTCCCCTGTTGTACGCGGAGTTCTCCTGTCAACCTGCTCAGCAGTGATCTGCTTAGCAAGTTGATCAATACAATCTCATTTACTGACCACAGCTATAAGTGCACCACACCAGGCATGTGCACAACGAGAGCAATGGTCATAATGCACACCATAGCATGTGATGTATTGGTCGAGGCATACCACTGTACCCACACATGTTCGTCTACGACATGACAGTGTCATTAATTGCCAAGGCCTTCTGGAGAGTGCCAACCAATTTTTTGCCCTGTAGTGCACCCAGAATTGGTGGGCAGGAACAATCTTGTCTCTAGACCTACGGGTTAGTGGTATTTGCAAAAAGAGTGGTTGTCCTTGGAACAGACAGGATAAGGGTGCAAATGGCGTACAATACTGTGGCTCTATCCCACCATACCCCTTATAGAAGTAACACATGCATAACCTTTTGAAAACAATGTGAGTGATACTGGAAATATGTTTACCCTGTGAGATGGTGCTGTACAGGAGGGTGCAGTGCCCCTTAATGGCCGTTGTTGTACCACCTCCTTTCATTGAGGCAGACTTGGAGTATGTGCACACACAACTATGGACTACCAACCCACATGATGTAGGGCTTCTAAAAGAAATAACCCCAGTACACCTTACACTGAAGGTTGGAGCAGTAGTACCCTGGGTGAAACCATACCCACTATCAAGGGAGGCAGAAGAGGGAATAAAAGACACGATACAGGCCCTACTTCATCAAGGAATATTACTAACCTCCACCTCACCGTGCAATACTGTGATCTACCCTGTCAAAAAGGCCACCGGGCAATTGGAGAATGATCCATATTTGTGCCCTCTAAATGATGTAGTACAGAAAGAATTTCCTGTAGTTCCAAACCTGGCCACCAGTTTGTGTAGTATCCCCACAGAAGCAACACACTTCACGGTGATAGATTTAAAAAACGCCTTTTTCATACCTTTGCATCCTGAGTCACAATACCTTGCTGCCTTTACCCATGTCAGAAACCGCTACAAACAAACTTGTTTGTCCAATGGTACTGCGAGAGCGTAAGCATCTTTAACAGAATACTATACGCTGACCTAGGCAACATTCAAGTGCCCAGCACGGTCATCCAGTACGTGGATGACTTGCTTGTTGATTATCATCTTGAACCCGAACTTTCATGTTGTGTGATGCAAAACAGTAAATCCTGCCACGTTCCTAACAGTAGTGTGTACGGAGGAGGACATGTAACAACACAACTGTGCCACATATGAAGGGGAAGAGGATGACATCCCCAAAGCAAAAGATGACCCTTTTGAGGACGGGGGGGAAGGTTCAGGACCAATTGACCAAGACACTGGACAAAGGTATACGGGCAGAGCAGTTGTACGCCCCGAAGAAGGAAACTAACACTAGTGATGAAGGGATATCCCATGCACTATTCAGCACAAGCGGCAGAGCTTGTGGTGCTTATTGAGGTGCTACATGCATCATAAGGATGCCACGTGACAATTTATTCTGACTCTGCATACGTCACTACACCAGTGCGTGCCAGATTGTCACGAAGGAAAAGAGGTATCTGCAGAGCAGACAGTGCCCCACTACAACACGCAGCACTACTAATTTGCACACTGTCTGAAACCTCTGTGGTAGCGGTCGTTAAATGTGCTGCCCACACCGGTAACACTGACAATGTTTCTTTAGGTAACGCTGTGGCGGATGCTGCAGCTAAAATGGCAGCCTGTCCCAGTAATTTCAGAGTACATCATATCTACACAATCAACACAACACACCACACACAGCGCTACCTAATACACAGCTAATCGAGCTGCAGAGCAAGTCAACGAATAAAGAAAAATAACTGTCAACGAGAGGGTGTAAACAGTCCCCTACTGACCTACTATGGCGACAAGAATGCACTGGCAAGGCAGCTATTCCTGCGCAGCAGACATACATGAAGATTGATTTGTATCTCACCCGCATGATTGTACACTGCACCATCTGCCAAACTTTCAGCACTGGGATGACACTCCGGACATTACAAGGCACTCTGCCCCGCCCCCTTGGGCCGTTTGAAGAGATACACATAGACTATGCAGACATGGGGGGGAAAGATGCTATGGTTCTCGATAACTGATCGTTGTAGTATGCCCTTTTTCACAATTGGTTGATGCTGGACCTTGTGGAAATGTGCTGCTAAATCTTTGGTGCCTAAAGTGTTCCCTCGATGGGGCGTGTGCGATGTACTGAAGTCTGATGGCGGCACCCATTTTTTTTCAATGAGCTCGTTAAAGAGATCAAAGCGCTACTTGGCATTAAACACTGGATGTGCTTAATTTACCATCCCCAAGCGAATGGTGTTGATAGAATCAACGGCCTCCTTAAAAGCAAACTCTCCTAGCTCTGCACCACATTAAACAAAAACTTGGTGCACTGCCTGCCCATGGCCCTCTTCAGCTTACGCACACAACTAAGTAAAGATCACCACTTGTCACCCCACAAAATAGCAACTGGCAGACTCATGCATACGCCCACCTCCCCTGTTAGGTCATCAGATGCCGATAGGGCTGCTGCGGTTTTCTCGGGGAAGAATTCAAAGATTATTTGACTAACTTAACACGTGCAATTAAGCATGTCTCCCGAAAGAGATTACACCACCCTGGCTATAAGACACACCGAACACTACAGAGCCACCAACTGCAGATTCCACACCAAAGCGCTGCGGCCAGGAGAACTAATGTACGTCGAAAGCTTTGTGCGTAAGGGGAACAATCCCAGATTCCACGGATCCTTTGAAGTGGTGGTTTCCACCCCTCCTGCTGTAAAAGTAGAAGGGCTTCGATATTGGATTCACCTCTCAGATGTCCGTAGAGCACCCCCCCAACTACCTCACAATTGCCCTAGACATAGTATCCATTTACCCCAAATTTAATAACGTAACTATATGTCCCAGGCAACTAATATGTATAGCTGCGAAAAGCATCAGCACTTTATAAAAGAAAAATCTCTCTTCCCCTCGGATAGGAGTGTGGTAGGAAGGCAAACAGCCAATGGCAGCTGCTATGTATGATCATTAATACTGCACGCATCGGGGGCACCCAAGGTTTTAGTACCACAGGAAGTTCCAATTATAGAGGCACAATGCCTGAATCATCTTGTGCTATGTAGAATAAAAGGCACTTTTACAGACACACAGCGTGCGACTAGAACTTATGGATCCAGAAAACCCTGCAATGAAACGACAACCCACAATGCCTACAGCAATCATATTTACTAAATGACACTCAAGTATATAAACAATAAATGGCAAACAATGCTCTGCTGCCTTGCGGAATGCCTTCTGGGGTATGAGGAAGAAGTACTGGCTTTAGTGGAAAGAACTTGTACACAAATATGGGCAGAACACATTACAAAACTGATATGGATTGTGGCAATGGAAAAGCCTGTGAAAGTGCTCCTAGAAGAGACTTATGAACTCTGTTTCCAAAGTGAGAGAACTGTCTTTATCGGCTCTAATCAACTTTCTAACAGAACATTCAAGATTCCAGACTTGAAAAGGGGCATGGCGGCAGTCATGTACTATTACTGGGTCTGTGGCTGACAGGCTTACTTGCACCTCCACCCTCCTGGAGGGGCTATTGTTTGGTGGCGACGCTGCACACAGCGCTACTAGTAGCCCCAGATGAACCCGTGAAAGGGGGGCCGATCCCAAATACCTCCCAAACTGTTCCACCAACAGTCGAAGAACAAAACACTGAATTCTGCACCTTACCCGGAAGTGGGCATTATGAGAAACTAAACAGAAGAGAGGTTGAACTACTTATCCAAAGACCCTTCTGCATTGCTCGCCAAGGTCCCAGATGAATATAGACTTTTCAGCTTGGCAGAAAGTTTTATGCCTCACTTCTGCTACCTGGCGTACAAGCAGCAACCGATGCCAAGTGGCTGCATTGTACGCTGGCAACTGGTCCAGCAGGCAAATGATACTGAACAGTGATTCAACGTCATAAAGGTCGGACTGAGAGCACTAAGACTGTTGATGCAGAATAGGTATGTGCTTGACATGCTGACAGCAATGGAAGGAGGTGTTTGCTGCAAGATTGGCGATTCTTGCTGCACATTTGTGCCCCCCAGAAGACACAGAACTGGCCACTATCTTTTATAATTGCAGCAGTACATGGACTATGAGTTGGCGTGAAGAACAGAGGAATAGGGAGTTGGGGGGACTGGTTTGATTGGGCCCCGTCCTGGTTAGGAGCCATCGTGAAGATGCTGGTACCAGTTATCGTGTTAATCCTGGTTATCTTTTGCACCTGACAAATGGGACTCTGCTGTTGTGCCAAAGCAGTATCTAGTAGCGCAATGATTATCGATTGGTGTTTCAAAGGTACCTCTCAATACAAATGATACTGAAATACAATCTGACGATGTAACTCCCCAAATGCTTCCTGTTTACTATGGAGGTGAAGTAGACCGCTTATACCACACCATCATTGTCCCACCCCATGACCCTGAAAATTATAAGGACGTTTGGGTAGATCTTGCTGGACAGGGGGGGGGGGGGGGGTGTATTTATATGGCATGCACATGCAGGAGAATGTTTGCAGTCTGTATGTAGACCTTGGATGTCAAAGGTGGAGAGTGAGTGTTCCTGTGTATGAAGTGGAGTGTCCCAAAGCTGTGCGTCTGTTTACAACTCTCCATCCTTATTCTCCAGCACTTCCTATAAAACATTCTCTGGTTGTGGAGTGTTCCTGTGTTCTGGTGAGGAAGTGTAAAGTGTACAGTATTAGACTATAGAACCGATGGTAGGTGCGCGTACACGCCAGGTGGTGGTGAGACTTTAGGAAACTTCCCATTTAAGTTGAGTACTGACGCGGATTTGAATCGCACTGAAATGGGGAATGGGAACTGTCATACTGGCTCAATTTATGTCAAAGCGCCTATTCGAGTACAGCAAGACCCTATACTAAATGCAGATGTCTCTGTTCAGGGGAGTGGGGGGGAGGTTGGCCCTGCAATCCCTTCTGCTGGGGCTTTCGCTTAAACCAACATTGTTGTTCAAAACTCAAATCCATTCATCCCCTCGGCAAACATCAAGGTTATGTACCGAGTGCCTGGAGGGGTTAATTGAACCGGCGCTTCCCCTCACTACACCTTGTTATACAGAAGGAAATAAACATGGGTCTGGGGCCTTTTAGGTGGTCTTTACTACCTACAGCAGATAGGTGTTTTAAGGAAGGTTGGAAATACATTGGAGCCTCTACTCTTAATGGAGGAATGTCTCTTTGGAACTGTTCTCCTCCCCTAACCCCGCAGCCAACTGGAAACATCGACCCCTCCCAACTCAAGTTGACGACAATCTTCTGGGGACCCCATGGAATGTGGAAATTAAATAATCTCTATTAGTGGCCTGTCTGAAGAGACATTCTGGATTTAACGGCCAAAATCACAACACAGGAAAGACTGAGCCTGGCAAGTCTTAGGGAGCGGCTCGGAGAACAGATCTCACGTACTACAACACCTGAGAACAGAGGTTCGCGAAAAGAGGATGACCTAATGGTCTTATGGTGCACAGATGGGTTGGAATGGATATGGTTCAGCCCTGAGGGTGTAAGCCTAAGAGACCAATCTCGCAACATTTGCATATGGCACTACAAATGGATTTCCTACCATCAAATGCGGTGGGTCCAGGAGGCAGATTAGCAGCTCCTCTACTGACTGTACCCTCCGTGGATTCAAGACTATTTTGGTCTTCCGATCAGAGGTTGGGAATTTCGAGGTTGGCATTTCTACTGTGGCGATGTCTCCATTGCAAAACAATGGTCCTTCGAAGTTGTATGAGCCATTAAATGACCCACTTAACGATCAGGCCACGGATAGCAATGGCCCATTCTAAAATGATCAATTTAAAAATCTTTGACTTAGGTGCAGGAAAGATTAGATAAAGAAGCTGAAACCTCAGTGAACTGGCAGAATGGACTCTCTGATCTGGCTAGAAGAGAACTGGATAAAACGACATTGATGGCAGCCCTGCTGGAGGACTGTAAATGGACAAGGCCATATAAAATTGGACACACTGGGAGGCGGAGGCAGGGTGAGGCTGCTGATGCCATTACCTGAGGATGGATTGAAACATACTCAGCCCTCAAAAGTGCTACAAACCCAGCGGGAAGGCTTGGCCCTAATGGCTGATAGTAGCATTGCTGCCCAGAGTGAACAGGGGCAGTTAACCCAGATTCACAACCACTTAAAATGGCAATCGAGCCAATCACCGGCGGGAGAGGTAGACCATCTCCACTGTGAGGATTGGACCCATTAAAGCCTCCTTTTGCCAATATATTTAAAATTTTCCAAAATCAGACCACTGACGGGTGGTTTGAGGCTTGGGGGAACAGCCATTCCTGGCAAACGACCAAAACATTTGAAGAAGGGACAGAAACTGAAGTCCAATGGATCTCGGGCGTTCCTAAGAAACGTCCCCTCCAATTCTCTTATCCCGCTTCACAAACCTCAAAGGAAACAGATTCAAGGAGGTGCTAAATTGCAAATCAATCCACAGGCTAGTGTAATAGCTTTACCTCCAACTAATCTACCTGGAAAAAATGGAAGGGCTGATTTAGAATTGGCCTCTGATTATGTCTGAGTGATCTTATCGAAACGAACGCCATGGACGAAGAAGTTGATGACTTGGACATCTGAGTTTGTGGAGACCGACTGCGAAGTGACACAGCTGGTACTAAAATAATCACCACGGCCCTCATTTATCTAAGGTCAAAAGGGGCATGCAGGGGGGAAAAAAGCACCTCAATAAAATGCTGTTGAGCTTTTGAAGACAAAAGGAAGTCTGTCGGTTGTAATACAATTTGACAGATCTCGTGGTGTCCGGGAAACGTTAAGTGATCAAGAGTTCACAGAAGCAGTTTTTGTTTATTAAATCGGCCTTGAGGTCAGTAAGACCCATGCTTTCTGGCCCGTCAAGGGATAACGTGGTCATCTTGGAGAGAATGCTGCCAGCCAAGGCTAACTTTATCTTGAATCGTTGAAAAGTGATGAAACTGGTTTCCCTACATCTCTAAACTGAGATCACTTGTATGTGTGGTGCAATTTGTTAATGAGAAACATCTGGACTAGGCGATTCTCCATATAAAGTAGGCCTTGATAAAGTCGGTTCTAATTGAAATGCGTGAAGATCTGTATCCCCTTGGTTTCAAGCTTGGAGACTATTTGGAAATAATTGAGGTTGGAGGTTCCAATGTGAATTTGAAAATAGGGGACTCAAAGGTCCTAGGGATCCATGCGCCAAAAGATAACCATGTTCATGATCCCGACCCTCATCCCAGACCAATTAAAAGCTACCAGGCGATCAGTCACTTTTAGTAGAGCTGTGTACCAGGACCCCAACCGGCCCATAGAGCTGGGGTTTGCCCAATAGCACTTTAAGATGGAATAGCAGCACCCGTGACATGGATGGGGATGCAGATTAATACTCAAGCATCAAATCAATAATGACAACTCAACGGTTTGGGAAAGGGAGTCTGTTTAATGACATAGGTACTATATCTGTACATGGTAACCGTGTAAGGGGATTGGGTGAACCCTGTCAGGTGGGACATCTAAGCCCTTCTTCAAAATGGCTACTGTAGAAGTCACTAAAAGTACAATGTCCCATTGGTTCTACTAACTATAGGACCCTAGATTACTTGGTCCATTATGATTGGTTTGGCACCAACCCCACTCACACTTTTCCACTTTGCCTAGCAGAATGGTCTGCCAGGTGCAGGGTGCCCACCAGCTCCCCCGGCCTTCCTCCAATTATTGTTAGTCATCACTTTAGTGGCCATGTGTCTATTATTTCACTGTGGTTGGCCTCGAGACTGCATCTCCTGTCTGGAAAACTTCTGATATCTTCACCTGGCCCACTGCCATGCGTAGGTGTGAAAGTCTCACTTCTTCTCGCTTGACTGGTCACGTGATTGACACACTATGAAATCACCTTCTTCTCCATGTAATTCGTGCATTTGATTTTCGTTTTGCCCACCACCTGCCTTTGGTTTCTTATCTTGACCTTTCTGAGCAGGATATTCTGTTCCTTGCTTCATTAATTGTAGCTACTGTTCATCTATTTTAGTTGATGCAACCTTGGCTTTTCTGGCACGATTTGCCACTGCTGAATTTCGTTTTGCCTTTTATTCTTGATTTGTTAAATATGAAGCTCTCATCGTGTGGCCTTCAGTAACCTTTGGTTGATTATGCTTTTTGTGCATAGTGGAAGTATACTTGTACAACGTGCTTCTTTGAGGTAGATATGTATATGTGACTCTTGCCCCAATCTATCTTACTACTAAGCATAGCAAGCTGCATGATTTTCGCTTTCTTGCGGTTCCAAGCATATATGTACATGCGTAAACTGGTTGAATATCTTCATCATGCTCATGGCATAAGTTTCTTACATTTGACATTGTCCTTTCATCTTAAGTTCACAATGTCCCTTGTCCATGGTGTTTCGTCTCCTTGCGTCATTCTCAGGTCGTCCTATCTGCTGTATGTGGGTAAGTCCGGGTTCATGTGAGTCACCATTCGTCTTCCATTAAGACCTTTTTGGCTTCTTCAGGGACTCTACTCAGACGATCTTCATTTCGTTTCATTTGTTGATGGGGTTTTCTCAATGGGTACCTTATTGTCCATGTTCTCCTTGGTGTTGGTACTTCAATAGGTTCTGTTCTTCTGATAGGTACTGGACAGAGCCCCACTGCGGCTCTCTTCTGGTTATTTGCTCATCATACGTCACATATTTTGGTGTGAACGTTCCTGGTACTTCAAAATGGACTGTTGGATTGCAGGCCGTATTTGGGACCTCCTCTACACTCACCCCTCTGGGCGATTAATCAACCACTTTCATCTGTTCTTTTTTGGATCCTCTGCATTCACTTTCACTTCATCGTCTGGGTCCATTTTCTCATCTTCTGGGTCTATGCATGATGGTCTGAAGAAATGTCTCTTTGGGATCCATATTTTCATAACTCCTTTTGAACTTCCTGCTGTTTTTATGTGTTCATCTTTATTCCACGTTATTAGTTGACACTGTCCATTTGAGGTGCAATAGATCCATCTTCCCACAAAATTTGTATGCTTCCTGGGATATAGAAACTTTGTTCCTTCTGGTGCATAAATGCTGGCCTTCACAAAGTCTCTTATTTCTTCGTCAGTCAAGTCTTTGTGCTTCCATCCTGTTTCTACATCAATCATGATCTTCATCCCTATGGCTTTTTTCGCAGTTTTTTTTTTTACACTGAGAGATTATTATCTTGATAACAAAATCTGAGTAATATCACGAACAGGGCTCCTAGGAATTTGAATGCATCTTCCATCCATTGTGGAACCCATGAAAACAATGATCCAAACCAGCTGTCATCGTCCACTTCGTCAGTTTCATCAATCATTTGATTCTGTAGTTTCATCAGCATACCTATGGCTTCTGTTAGAGTTCAATTTTCTTCATCGTGAGAAGGTATAAATGTGCAACATGATTCTCTGAGTTTTGCACAAACACCTCCATCCATAGCTGTGATCATGTCAAGTACATATCTGTTCTGGAGTCATAAGTCGGATCGCCCTCAACAGTTTTTTGATTGCATTGAATCCTTTTATGGTCGTGTTGATGGTCTGCAGTAACTCCCATCTGGTTATCTGCAACCATTTAGTATTTGCTCCAACCTGAATTCTTGGCATGAAGATTGTCGTGAACACTGAGGTCTGGCCTATGTTCATAAGGGATAGCATCAAACGCTTCTATAGATTTGGCAGAAAAGTAATTCTCTCTCCATTCGATTCATCAGCTCCACATCTCTTCCTCATGTGAGCATCTGCTTTCGGGAAACGTGGACATTCACTATTGTGCATATACCTCCCCAGTTTCTCGGCAGTCTGATGTATGCTTTGGATCCACATGCCCAATGATCCGTAATCACTGCAGTTTCATGCACCATTCCTGGAGCATCAAAAACTCTTCCACAGTTCTGATTCTCTCCCATTTTCCTAGTGCCATTATTCCTGAAGCAGAATAGTGCCATTATTCCTGAAGCAGAATTTTGGGCTTTCCAGTGGCACTATCTGCAAGGGTCCTCCCCTGTCTTCGACCCATGTCAATAGTTTAGCAAGTTTTGGCCGTAATGGCTTGCATCCATTTCGCACTACGTTGATGGTGGCTCGTAGTGATCAAAGACCATCCATGCTCTGCAGGTCACCACTCCTTTCTCCCATCCGTTTGGTGAAAGCACTGTTGCCCAAATTTGCATTTGGCCTCTGTTCTTCCATTTTCTGGCCTCTTCTGGAGTTTTTCCTTGGACGTTCATTTTTTGATTGGCTTCTCTTCTAATCTCCACTCCTTTAACTCCAGGCTTCTCATATCTGATCACAATGTGTTTCGTCTTTCCATTGTTTCTTTACTTTATGTCCTGGAAATAAACATCTTCATTTGGATTGGTTGCTTCAGTTACCCATTTCAGTGAGGCATCACTACCCATGAACTGGCCTCTGGTTGTGCACATTGCCACGTGTGATAAACAGTGTGCTGTCTGGACATCAATTTCTACAGCTACAAAGATCTTTGACTTCCCCATGCTGTAAGGTAGGAGTGCACAAACGAAGCATTCACCCTCTGAACTCAGTCTTCCAACTTCTTTCATATGTTGGTACCATATGTTTCCTAATTGTGCTGTGCTGTCCAAGTAGTCGCTCAGTTCACTGTCATGTCCTTGTATGCTTCTCTTGATTCTTAAGGTTTTCATGTAGTTTGCTATAACTACATCCTTGAATGCATCTGTATGGCTTCTTCTTGCTGGAGGATTCTCAGGTATCCTAATCCATGGTGCTGGTACCTTAATCTGTGCCAGTTGAATAGAGGAAAGTCTGGCATTTCTTTCTTTGTCCTCATATTTTCTTGGCTCTGGTTATGAACGACCATATTGATTCTGATATCATCTGTGCCTGTGATATTTTCTCTGGGCTTGCCTTTGTCTCCATTAGTGCTGCATCAGGGATGTTCATCGATTTGGTTTCCTCCCCAACTCCTTTAAACTCTTCAAGAGTTTAGCTTCCTTCATGTGGCTCTTAACTTCGCTGATCGTAGAGCTTCTCATTGTTGGTAATCCAACCTTCCCTTCTTCTTTGGCCTGTGGTTCTGTAGTTATTGACATGAGACCTGATGTCTCTGTGCATTCATCGTTTGCATGGCGTGTGGTTGTCATTAACCTTTTTACATTCATACTCTGCCGACCCTGTCTCCGGCTTTTCAATTTGCTTGTTATCATAAAGGTGTCATTGCTAATCACGTCCATCTCAAGTTCACTCATTCTGCTATCAGACCTCCTAGGGACTGCAATGCCCATGCAAGGTCTGGGTGCCTTCGTAAGGCTTCATGCATGCATCATTAGGTGGGTGCACTGGAATTGGAACGCTTTGTGCACCAATAAAAAACACAGTTCTAATCGTCAGTGACACTAAAGCAATGATGAATACAATACATAATTACACAATACCCCTATAGGTTAATCTACAGCATTTAGTTCTGGAAAAATACCAGTGTCTCTTCCTGAGGGAGAACTAGGTTGCTATTTTGATTCCCCATCTCGAGCATCAGTTGAGAGATACTAACTTTTAATACACTCTTGGGCAATATTATTTCCGGATTCTGCTGGTTTGATTTTGGATTTTTTTACATTTTATAAAGCGCACCAAACGAAATTAACGGTATATCGGCGCAGATGACACAACTAAAGGTAGATAGAAAAAATAGAGAAAGATCCCAGATGGAATAGGACCATCTACCTAAAAAGGAAAGTCTTCAGTACCTGGCGAAATTGAAGAAGTGAGCTCATAGTTCTTAATGATGGCGGCAGAGAATTCCACAACCTGGGACCAAAGGCAGAGCATCTTCTGTCACCTCTGGTTATGAGAACCGGGTGAGGGATAGTAAGGAGATGTCCGTCACAAGATCGCAGTTGTCTCATGGGTTGATATGGCTGGTGAGTTGCAGGTACTAAAACAATTGTCCCTCTTTGTCTGAACAATGGATTGTCTTGTCTCTGGATACAGTTTCTTTTTCTACGTATGAGGCAATGTCAAAATCGAGTACTACTTCAGCAAGTCTCTTTACTGTGCATGTTCAAAATACACGAGTTCCCAATCGGTGCCTCCTTATTTGCTTCACTCCAGAAGACCTCTCGTTCCTATCAGTATAAAAAAGTGAAGTCTCTGGCAATACCCTCTCCATCTGTCCCTCGGCTGAAAGTTTAAAATCTCAGATAGTTCTACTTGCATCACGATACTATGCAAGAGCATGCTCATCTGTGTAGAATTAGCTGGGTCTGTGATGAATGTGAGGATGTCCACATTGGCAGATCTCCCACAAGTTCTGGGAAATCCTCGATTAAGTGGAAAAAGACATTACTTGCCAATCTGCTGGTGACCGGGACATTTGTCCTGCCGTTGCTGAAGTTTGGAACTGGATAGCCCTCACTATGAACAGTTTCTGCAATTTCGCTGTGTGGTTCTCCCGACAAGATCTGGACAGTCTTCAATTAGACGAAAGAACAGTACGTTGATGAGCCTATTTGCTTCTTCCTCTGCTTGGGACATTTGGTTTTTCTGCGCTGTATTCCGGAAGCAGGAGGAACTGCTCGGCAATCGCTGTGAGCAGCCTCCTTATTGTCTTTTAGTTTTCAGGATCTTGAAGAAATTCAGTGATGCTGGTGAGCCTCCCCACTGACGAGTATGATCTCAGTACTAGCTCAAAATATATTAACACCTCCTTAGTGATGTCACTACTGTGGGACACTGCGATTCCGAAAAAGGTCTCTGTGTTGAAAGAATCTGGATACTGTATTTTCGTAAAATGTGTGTCCTCGATCAAAATTTGGCATTCTTTTCTTGTCAAGGCTTCAGTGTGCGTCAGTTCAAAGTTCAAAGCCAACAGACTAGGTTGTGGCTCACATGCACTTTTCTTCTTTACCCTGCAACTAGGATGCACAGAGTCAGTTTTTATATCCTTATCCTCTTTTTTTGCTCAGAGGAATATTAAAAAATGAAGCCACAACTTTGCACAAAAGTTCCTTGTCTTTGCTTTGCTGCTGGTCATGCGTCCTTCTTCCTCGTCATGGATCTCGTCTGCACATGCTGTGGTTCTTCCCCGTCGTCTGTAGCCTCTACATGCTGGGGTACAGGCAGGGGTACAGGCAGGGGGCCTTCGCTGATGTACGGCTTTGTCACCCAAAAAGATCCAAGCTTTTCTTCCTTGTAGCTTTACTGCAGAGGGAGTGATGTCTTCCACTGTAAAGGGACCGTTAAACCTTGGCTCGTCCCACTTTTTACTCGTGTGATTCTTCACCAGGACGGTGTCTCCAGGGAAGATTGATGGAACACACTCTGAGCTGTGTCTGCAGTAGTATCTCCTTCTGTGTTCTATGCTGCCCTGCACCCTTTTTGTCGTCACTGCAGCTGGCCTGAAATTACACCAAGGTAAGATGCCTTGGCTATCCTTTCCTTTAACAAGCCGTTGAGCTTCTCACAGCCCCATTACCTTGCGGGTGATACGCCGACGAGAACTTGTGCTTAATACAAAGCAACAAGCTAATTCTGTTAAAAAAAGTGAGCTCAATTATCTTATCTCATGACTTCATACTCCCCACCTGGGAAATACCTCACACTAGAAATTTGGCCGCACAGGTAGAGTCTGGGTGTGTACATGGACTTGCGTCTATCCATCTAGAGAATGGACACACAACAATTGGATACCTGTACCCATTACATACTTGAATCATATCGACGTAATTGACATGCAAGTGCTGAAAAGTTCCATTGGGCCTTGGGATGACTCCTCTAATTACTTTTATTGTGTGCCCAGCCGTGAACTTCTGGCAGATTATACAGTTCATCGTACAAAATGCAATGTGCTCTGCTAAGTTCGGTATAAACCAGTCTTCAGCGAGCGTTGCCGCAAGATTCTCTATTGTCATGTGCGCTGGATAATGCAACTGTTCCAATGCTATTTTTAACACGGCTATAGGCATTACCAGGGCTGTCTTGTCGCCACAAACTTTCAGAGGGGTTTAAAGAACACTCTTGCCGCTTCCAGAGATTATTCTCCTCCTGTGGTGCCTCCCCTTGGAGTGCCATTAACTGGGTTTGCCCCATGATATTGAAGCTTTCAGGTTCGCTTCGTGCAACAATCATTTTTTTCGTTCCCATCAGTGACTTCCACATCCATGATCGTTTCACCCTTGGATGCCATACGCTTGGCTTCTGTGTCTGCTGCTTGATTCCCCGCAAGATAAAATCTGTCCCCTTCGTGTGGGTGGCGCATTTCGCGACCGCTCTGCCCACTGGGAGCTGTAGTGCCTTAATGAGTCTATCCAATACGGCTGCGTGCTGCACTGGCGTGCCGTCCGCTCTGAGGTACCCCCTCCTTTTCCAGCCTGCTAGGCCTGTGTGCACTGTCGACGTCACATAGGCAGAGTCACTGTACACCGTCACTTCCTGGTCTGCGTGATTCTCAATAGCAAGTATCAACGCCAATAATTCTGCAGCCTATGCTGAATAGTGAGATGGTAATTGTGCACTAATGAGTACTCGAAATTCTCCATTTGCTGTGTGCTTCATCACAGCAGCGCCTGTATATCTTTGCCCATCGTTTTGATCGATTCTTGAGGAACCGTCAACGAAGACAATTTCTCCTTCTGCCAATGCATTTCTTTCACTCTGGGAATTTCATCATAGAATACCTCATAATTTGCACAGTCATGGATCGGTTCTCCTTCAGTGACTGGCTCTGCTTTGAACATAGCTGGGTTCACTAGCTTGCATCAAACTATCTTAATCGATGGATTCGATATGATCACTTCATAGGCAGAAGCCCTCTGCGATGTCAATGTGTCCTTTGGTTTCTCTTGAATAGCAAATAGCGTGTGCTTGACGTACAGCGTCATGGAGCATCCCATCATAACGGTTGTAGCCTTCTCGATGGCGAAGGCTGCAGCAGCTAAACTGTTTGCAAGGGAAATGACCTCCTCACTGGGTCCAAATTTCCACTGTAATATGCCAGTGGCTTGTACCCCAATGTGGTTCTCTGTGTGAGCACTGCCGCCAGAACACTGCCATTCCTGTGTGTTAACAAGTAGAATTCCTCTGCATAATTGGGTATCCCTAAAACTGGTGCCATGCAAATGGCTCTCTTGAGTTCAGTAAACCCTTCTTCCATGGTCTCGGACCATTACATTTTTTTCTTTTGTCACCTGTGCCTTCTTTAGGGCCTGCAACAAGGGCTTGGTATATGAGCTGTAGTCAAAGACCATGCCCTGACATAATTGCAAAGGCCTAAAAAGCTCTGCATCTGTTTTATCGTGTGTGGCTTGGCTGTATTCAGTATGGCTTCAGCCCTTTCCGGGGGAATCCTTTTCCCCTCATGTGAGATCAGCTGGCCTATGTACAGCACTTCTTGTTGACCATATTATAACTTTTCTTTGTCAACTTTATATCCTTTTTCAGCCAATAGTCAATAGCTGAATAGAATCACCTCTGCATCTTTCCTCTGTAGTGTTGCAAATTAAGATGTCATCCACATATTGCAAGACAACACTTTCTAATGCAATATTGCCTAAATCCATTTGCAGGACTCTGTTGTAAATTGAAGGGGACTCGAAGTACCCCTGGGGTTGCCTCGTGCTTTTCAGACGCATTTGTCTGAACGTAAATGACATTGGATCTTGTGAGTCTCTGTGCAATGGGATTTAGAAAAATGCATTTTTCAAGTCCATCACCGTGAAATATTTTGCCTCAACAGGTATATTACATAGGATTGTAGCCGGGTTGGGAACTTAAGGGAACTCGGCCCCTACAATATCATTTATCGGGCGTAAATCTTGAATTAGTCTCCAAGACCCTCCCTTTGATTTATTTATTGGATAAACCGCGGTGTTGCATGATGTCTCTGACGTCACTAAGATGCCCTGTTCCATCATAGCCGAAATTGTCTTAAATTCCTTCATATGCCTCCCTTGTCGTGCTTTTGGTAAAATTGCAACTGGCTTCCGTTTAATATTTACTTGATCGACTCCTTTCAATAAGCCTACCTCATGGGGGCCTGTGGTCCATACTGAGACAGGCACCTGGGCCATGTAGTCCTTGAAATATTCAGGATGGTTCTATGCCAACATCATTCTCTGGGGCACTTCTCTTTTGATCATTTTCACCCAGGTGAGATTTACCTCAACTGTTTCTTCCCCATCTGCTTGTTCGTCAAACAGATCGTCATCAGGGACATCAGTCAATCTGTGCCCTTCTTCAATGGCGATTACTGTGCACCATTGTCTGCCTTCATCATCACAACCATTGATCAAAGCCATTTTCCCTTGTATAGTGGCTGTGTGTATCACCAAGGGAAATACTTGTCCTTTTTCCTTGTGCATAGGTATTCTAGGCCTAAAAAGAAATTCATGTAGGGTCCTCATGGTTTTGTCTGCAAGGCCTTAGCACAGGTACTCCGTATGAAAATATTTCTGGTTCTAATGGGATAGCTCTCATACCTGTGTGTCCTGCATATGCTCTAATCTCGCATACGTTCAAATAGTGCATTCCTGGAGTTGAACTTACTATGCCTTTCTCTGTGAACAAGATTGCCATTTTTAACTTTGTCATTAGATCTCGTCCCAAGATATTTACTGGGGTTTGTCTTGAATACAATAGTGGTACATTCATATCACATTCTTGTATAGAGACTGGAAGTGCGTCGGTAAAAGGAACGCGACTTGTAGCTCCTGTGAAGCCCTGAGTATTTATAGCATCGCCGGACAAGGAAAACTTGCATTCACGTATACACAAACGTGTTGCACCCGTGTCAACTAAGAAGGCATTTTCTTTATCCCCTATAACGACATCCACCCTTGGTTCCTGGTGAGGGTCTGGTGTCACTGATAGGATAGAACACATCCGGTTTCCCAGTGAGCTGTCTAGTCCATATACAACTTTGTCCCATTTGGCATGAATGGACTTCCCCTATCACCAGTGTTACCTCTCATTCCAGAGTTCCCAGCCTGTCCTGCACTTACTGTCTGTCACAGTTGCATCGGTGACTGTTGACTGTCCTTGTGGAAAACACATCAGATTCTGATTCAGTAAAGAGTTTGCAACCAAACAAAAAAGCTTGTTTTGGTGACAGTTACGTGGTCAAAACTGTTCACTTTTTTAATTAGAGGGTTGTCAGCATGAGTAGTTCTCTAATCCATGTGTGGTTGCTACACAGACAAACAAGTACTTAAGAATCGATAAGAGTTATAATTTTACTCTAATGCGCCAACCACTTGTTTTGAATTTGTTTTTGGTGAGTACTCTAATAAATTAAATATGGAAAGCAAAATTCCACAAATTAATAATTTCAAGTAGTCAGTTTTGTAATTCCATTATTCCACTTATTGTAGACTACACATGTTAAAATCACATGCAAACTTATCCATTGAATTTGTTTTTCAATTTTCCATTTAATATATTCCAATTCCCAAATACTCTCTACACGTGTTTCCCCATCGCTCTTTGTAATGGTTCTTCAGGAGAGTTTAACACAATCTTGGTAACGTTTTTGTAAAAAAGACAATAAATCAAAAGAAAAGGATGATTTTTAGAAAAGGGACCATTGCCATATGATTTTTGACTACATAGTTTTTCTTTATATAGTTATTAGTTTGACAATTATTTTATACTCACCAAAAAAGCTTATTCTTAAATTTCCCTTAGTTTTTGGGGTTACTTTCAATTCAATCCTTATTTGTTTAAGTATATGATACTGTTGTTAATATTGCAGCCCTCTGCTGTCAATTCCTTTCAGATTCGATAGGGGATAGAGAAGGTCTTGTTTTATTTTATATTAAAGTTTCAATTTCAACAACTATTTTGGCTATTGGAGTCTTTTTTTCTAACCAATATTTCGAATTCTAAGACTAAACGCAGATCGAAATTCCTCACCTTATTATTTCACTTTGTTTTTCCTCTCAAAGTCCTCCTTTTGTCCAGGTTCCAGAACAGAGCGCCGCCGGATGCTTTCGCGGCCACTCTGTAGCTGTTACTCTATATCGCTTGCGATGACGTCATCACGTCACGCGTCATGTTATTTTGTGTAGCGCGATGACGTCATCGCGCCCGCTCACGCTGTAGCGGCCATTTTGTTCTAAATTCGATCCTGTATGCGCTTATAAGATGCAGGCTCATTCAAGTAGTCAGATTTTTAAGAAAAAGGAGTATGCAGCTAATTTTATATTGTTGGTTTATCTATAGTTTTTTCTATATGGAATTTAATACGTTAATTTTTCCTTTCCTTGAGAAAGATCTGATTTCTCATACAAAATTATTTTACAAACCAAAGTGTTGTATCCTATCCTAACTTAACAAAACGCAATACTTTATATTAATACATTTTTTGGCCAAACAATTTGCTCACTTCATAAATAAAAAATATAATATCATAGCCAATTTATGCATTAGTGTCATTGTTCAAACAAATAGTCTCATAACCAGTTATACATTTCTGTATCATTATTCAAACCAGTTGTGCATGTGTCCATTATGCAAATCCACTTGCATTCCTGCTTTCTCAAAATATCTTCTGTGTTCCCCCCTCTTGGCGGTAGGGACACCTTTTCCAAGCCAAATATTCTCAATCCTGATATATCAAACATGGGATGATTTTCCAAAATATGTATTGCAATGGGAGATTTTAGGTCACGGTTTTGAATAGCTCTTACGTTTTTAGAAAAAGTTTATCAAGATTGTGTTAAACTCTCCTGAAGAACCATTGCAAAGAGCGATGGGGAAACACGTGTAGAGAGTATTTGGGAATTGGAATACATCAGATTCTGAGGTTGCAAGCTTTGTTGTGCTCCTGGTGTTTGCTGTTGACTGTGATTCTGTGCAACGCAATTTCCTCCCTGTTGTAAGACTACAGGTGGATTCATCATACCTGCTTTTTCCTTGGTTGTTTTGCATCATGCCTAGACTTCTGCAAGTGCGTGCTAATGCCCTGTCATCCCACACAACCAACATATTGGCGGTGGTCTGATTATTTACCCATTTGACATGTCTTGATTGTCATTTTGCATGTTTTGGAAGCCTCCCTGATTATTCTGCCATCCTCTTCCTCTAAAGCCTCTTCCTCTGAGGTAAAACCCAGTATTGCCTTGATTACTCTGTTGGGGATTATTGAGCTGCTGCATGCTCGGTCCGTCTGTGCTAGTTATCATTGCCCCTCAAATGGCATATTTTGACATTTTTTTCAGCACTAATTTTGCCTCTTCAGCTTTTCGTGCAGCCTCTTTTTTGCGGTTCTTTTCTTGCAGCAGTCTGCAATAGTGGACTATGGTCAACTGTGTTTCAGACCACGGTTTGGCCTCGCTTCCTACCAATTTCTTGAGCTGCTTCTACACCTGATCTGGCAACCCTTGACACAATATATGGTAAAACACGGGTATGGATTTCCCCCAAGATTCATGAGTCTCGAGCACCCACGCGTCTGGGAAATTCGGAATGTAAATCAAAGGATCTTCCGACTCCTTCATCTGCCGACATTGGAGCTATAATGACACGGAAGTGTCCGGGTATAGCATTTTTTCTAGCTCATGTGTCCATTTTCCGGCTCCCGATGTCAGGATTGGAAGCTTATTTTTCAGGTTTTCCCGATCCATGTGTGGCCATGGAATAGACTGTGGTCTCGTTCCACCTTTCTTGAGCAATGGAAATTGGGATGCATAGCCCTCTCTCTCTCTCTTCTATTGTTTTTGTCTATTGCAGGAGTAATATTCCTGCAATGCCGCCTACCTGGCAATGTCCTTAGCCGGCTCACATAGTGTGGTGGAAACACCCCCCTCTCACCGTAAGATACTAAGATGGAATAGCAGCACCCGTGACATGGATGGGGATGCAGATTAATACTCAAGCATCAAATCAATAATGACAACTCAACGGTTTAGCAAAGGGAGTCGGTTTAATGACATAGGTACTATATCTGTACATGGTAACAGAGTAAGGGGATTGGGTAAACACTGTCAGGTGGGGCATCTAAGCCCTTCCTTCAAAATGGCTACTGTAGACGTCACTAAAAGTACGATGTCCCATTGGTTCTACTAAATATAGGACCCTAGATTACTTGGTCCATTATGATTGGGTTGGCACCAACCCCACTCATACTTTTCCACTTTGCCTAACAGCGTGAAGAATGGTCTGCCAGGTGCACGGTGCCCACCAGCTCCCCCGGCCTTACTCCAATTATTGTTGGAATCAGTCATCACTTTTAGTGGCCATGTGTCCATTATTTCACTGTGGTTGGCCTCAAGACTGCATCTCCCGTCTGGAAAAGTTCTGATATCTTTGCCAGGCCCACTGCCATGCGTAGGTGTGAAAGTCTCACTTCTCGCTCGGCTGGTCACGTGATCCAGACTCTGTGAAATCGCCTTCTCCATGTAATAGTGCATTTGATTTTAGTTTTGCCCACCACCTGCCTTTTGGTTTCTTATCTTGACCTTTCTGAGCAGGATATTCTGTTCCTTTCTTCATTAATTGTAGCTACTGTTCATCTATTTTAGCTGATACGACCTTTGCTTTTCTGGCACGATTTGCTTCAGCTGAGTTTAGTTTCTGCCTTTTTCTTCTTGATTTGTTAAATATGAAGCTCTCCTCGTGTGGCCTTTAGTAACCTTTGGTTGATTCTGCTTTTTGTGCATAGTGGAAGTATACTTATACAACGTGCTTCTGTGAGGTAGATATGTATATGTGGCTCTTGCCGCAATCTATCTTGCTACTAAGCATAGCAAGCCGCACGATTTTCTTAGCTTTCTTGCGGTTCCAAGCATATGTGCATGCGTAAACTGGTTGAATATCTTCGTCATGCTCATGGCATACATTTCTTACATTTGACATTGTCCTTTCATCTTAGGTTCACAATGTCCCTTGTCCATGGTGTTTTTGTCTGCTTACGTCATTCTCAGGTCGTCATATCTTCTATATGTGGGTCAGTCTGGGTTCTTGTGACGTCAGCATTCGTCTTCAATTAAGACATTCAGGGACTATACTCAGACGATCTTCAATTCGTTTCATTTGTTGATATGGTTTTCTCAATGGGTACCTTACTGTCCATGTTTTCCCTGGTGTCGGTACTTCCAAAAGGTGCTGTTCTTCTGATAGGTTCTGGACAGAGCCCCACTGTGGCTCTCTGTTGGTTTATTTGCTGATCATACGTCACATATTTCGGTGTGAATGTTCCTGGTACTTCAAAATGGACAGTTGGAGTGCGGGCTGTCTATGGGACCTCCTCTACAGAGCCACAGCTCGAAACCAGGTTCCGATAAGGGAGCAGGAGGACATTTTTGTTGGTGCTAAATCTCAAGATTGGTCATGGCCTGCAGCTGCATCGGTGGAACCTCGCCAACATTAATGCCAGGCCAAGGATATACCCTTCTAATAGGTTCCTGGAGCTCAAGAGGCTTTGCAGAACTTTTTTCTAATTAAAAAATGGGATTGGCCCGTTATGTCATTTGCCTCATAAAGACTTGGCTTCGAGCTAAACCCATATGTGATGGATATAAGCCAATTTGAGTGAAGCTCAGAAAGGTCAGCTCGTGAGGCCTTATTCGGGCCTGCTGACTCTTGTAAAAATGGATAAGGACTTTGTAGTCAAGGAAGTCTTTCAAACAAATCTTTTCGCCCAAATGTTGATTATGGAACTTAAGAAGTCTGAGGATGAGTGATGAAACAATGGTAATAGTGCTCATATATTTGTATTAGAGTGTGAACGTGTTCAGTACAAGGTTTCATTTATTGTAATGAAAGTTAGATGGGGCCCTCATCCTTGGTAGATCCCCACATTATTATATGTGGGTATTTCAATCTATGCTATCTGGATACTTAAGGAGCTGTGATTGATTCTATGTTGGGGGTGAGGAGGGCTGCCTCCTGGTTAAATGAGTCCAGGGCTTTTGGTTTATTGATGCTAAAAAGACAGAGAAAGGGGGATATTGCAGGTACTTTAACTTGGTCAAGGAGGGGTGCAGTGGGTATGCTTGGATTACTGTTTTGTTTCTGTGAATGTTGGCTGCAGTGGAATTGTATGAGATGCTAGAGATGTCGGTGAGTGAGCATAACCCAATAAGCTGGTCAATGTCGTCACTGCGACCAAATGAGGTTATGTTTAACTCTATTGAAGTGTTTTGGGATAGAAATAGATTAAGAATTAAACCAAGGGATGTTCCAAGGATTATAGCCCAATTTGATCAGTATGCATCTGATAATCTGAGCAGAATAGATTATGAATTTAATGCTTAATTTACTGAAGCTAAGAACCATCAGGTCCAAGACAAACACATCTACTTGGCGTTCATGGACCTGGAACAAACTTTTGATGTTTGCAGGCAGAGCTTGTGGGCTGAACTCTGCAGTTGGGACTGCCCTCTTGACGTCGTGGAGGCCATAAAATCTTTATATGCTGCCACCTCTATCCAAGTTAGGTTGTTGGCAAATGGCTCCCTTTCCAAGCAGACGTGTACATATCGGGGCCCAAAACAAGGATGCCCGTGGCCCCAAGAGTATTTAACTTGTACATTTCAGATCTGGTTGATTCCCAGAAGGTGGTGCGGGCCTTTCCCCCTATAATAAATGAATTCTGCTTACCATGGATCCTATATGCTGATGGTTTGGTGATTGTAGATCAAACCCTGTTAGGACTTCAGCATAGACAACTACCTTCATCTTGAAGATAATCTACGAGTAAACGTTAAAAGTCCAAAGTTCTTGTCATGTCATCAGCCTGTAGGAAGCACAAGGGAATATGCTCCTGGGTTGTGGGACACGAAAGATTGGAAATGGGTGATACTATTTCTTATTTGGGAATACTGGTGAATGGGAACCTAGATGAAAGAGCATACTATATGATGCTCAGATCGAAGGTGAAGTGGTTAGCGTCCCAGGGAATTGCCCTCTATAGGAGGTATGGGACTTTCTCAGTGCTGCCCCTTTTGGCCTTCTATAAACAAAGGGGTACAGATCTAGACATATGGGGCAGAGTCTATGTTCAATCTATCTTGTAGAATATGGGGGTTCCTGGAAGGTTATTTGTGGAGGAAGGTTCTGAGGTTGCCCAACTTGCTGTCAATATCCTCCATTAGATTTGAATTAGGGCTACAATCCATGGCGTCAATTGCAGTGTGACAAACTATTTCCTTTAGAAAATGCATTGTATCCGACAATACAATACACTCCCTTTTGATATTTTAAGGAATAGTATTTTTACCAGTTAAGATGGGATGTTGGAGACCTGGAAAAGGAAATGTGTGGGTTATCTAGAATCATGTGATTATTACACCAGTCACGATAATTATTAATCCGGTAAAGGTAAAATTAAGATTACAACACATAGATTGGATCTCCATGCAGGAGACCGAAGTAAAAACAAGCTATCGTGCATACTTGTTCGAGAGAAGAGCGCTAAACCAGAGCACCCTCTTATCTATACAAATTGCCATCCGCTCACTACTGGGATGTATTCCTGCGATTTCCTCCTAAATACATGGTCGACCAGAGAGGTAAAATTGGCACGGGCCAGGTATTGGAGGCAAACTCTGACTGTAGATATTGTGGGGAAAGTGGTGGTACGGAATCATTATACCATCTGGTGGTGATTTGTGGAGCTTTAGTAGAATTGGGGACCTGATACTTAGAAGCTCTGACAAAATAGACTGATACCTTGTCAGCTCTAGAGTGGTATGGATATGTTTTTAATTGGAGATAAACCAAGCCTGGTCTTGTCAGTATTGAAATTTGTGCAACACATTTTTAAGGATTAAAGGAAAGGGGACCATTTTATAGGTGGGAAATTCCCTCTGTCTGTTTTTTCTATTTTAAATGTTTTCTTTGACCAAGCAAAGTGGATTGCAACTTTGTGAATTAAATGTAAATTGAAAAAGGTTTGTAATAAACCATAAACAATAAAATAAAGGGAACCCCACCGTATGAGGCCGCAGTGAGAAGGAAAAATGAACCCATGTATGCAGAGGAATTTGTTACTATAGAAGTAACGAAATGGGGGAATGGTGGGAAGGAGATGAACCTAGCCTGGCATCTCCTATAGAGCGTGCTTACCAGGTGCTATGTCGTTCCAACCAGCCACGTGGGTTTCTACTGTATGTGTACAACATTGAAGGTGATGTTTCCTTATAACATTTTGCTTGTACCATTTATTCAGCAGAACGTTCGTGAGCAGCAGAGTTCTTTGCTGGCATACCAGTTTTTTGTGCAATTAAAACGTGTTATCCTTGCAAGAATCTCTTGGCCTTTTTTCCCTAGGGGGTTGTACTTTTTTTTCCGCGTCTGCAATGGAATGGAAGAACACCTGGCTTGTCTGCTTCCTAAGTAGGTGTGCTAACTGTGTCCCTGGAACGTTTCCCTGCTCTTAACATTTTTGGCGAACCCTGAGAATAGTCCTTTCGTCTTTGAGTCCTCGGGAGTCTCAACTGACTCTTGGCTCCGGTCCAAATCCTAAGCTGTCGCCTGGTAGGAGTCGCAGCGTAGGCCTTGTCTGCCCTCCTCGACTCTCACATGAACTGATCCTCTGAATGGCTCTGAGCCTGCTTCATTGCGGCTGCTCTTCATATTACTTCCCTAGAAACTGCCTTCGGCGCATCCCAGTGGATGCCATCTGCGGTATCCTCAGGATGATTGTTGGAAAGAGATTACCGAGCAGCCCCTTTTAATCTCTGTAAGCATCCCGGACATCGCAAAATCCCAGGTGGGAGCTGCCACTGGTGCGACCCTTCCTTTTTATTCTCACCGTCACCATATCACGGTCCAGAAGGTTCATGGGCTAGATATCTGTGGAAAGGACACAGTGAGTCATAACTGTTGGATAAAAATATAATGCCGACCAGTGTACATGCAAATTATGTGTAGGCAGTGCCTTTTAGGGTGAACATTTTGCCATACATCCACCACATTCAGGTCAGTTATGCGGTTCTTGAGTATGGGCGATGCCGAGCCTGTGATGCAGTAAGTGGTCAGAGTTGACCTGTCCTTGAGCCCAACCATTACCAGGTTCATATCGCCCATTAGGAGAACATTCCCTTGGCCCCTTCTCCCCAACTACTGCAACATTCGCTGCATAAAAGGTTCCTGTGCCGAATTAGGGGTGTAAAATGAAAAAATAGTAATGTGCCTGCCCTGAAATTCCCCCCTTCACCATTACATACCTGCCCTCGGTGTCCTTGTCGATAGCTATGTGCATAAAGTTAGTAGCAACACCCTACCCTTTTACTGTTTGACGAGAAGTGATATTGGTATGGGAAGAATCTATGCTTGAGTCGCCCCTAGTCCTTTTTATAATAGGTGGGTTTCCTGGCGCGCTATATGCAGTTGTAGTCTAGTCGGCTCCCTAAACAGCCGTGTACGTTTATCTGGGGTGTTCAGGCCGCGGGTATTTACAGTCCCTAAGTCAATCGCCATAGTATGCTACAAAATGTCCCACAACCTGCGAGATGTCGTTGACCATTGCATACCTGTTCTTCTCTGACCCACCGACCCCCATTTCACCTATGTAAGAACCGCCTCTGAAAAGTAATACCACTTCTACCCTGTGAAAAACATTCCCCATGATAATTGCTGCTGTTGGCACGCCGCCTATCTGGTTACTCCTGAGACACCCCAATATATCTGCCAGTCAAAGTACCTGATCTGAAAGATAGTCCCTGCCCCTTGCCCCTCCCATATGACCCAGCCTGTCAGGTTGATATATGCGGCGGAAAATCGTTGCAGGTCCTGGCCCATTTAACTAATCAAGTTCTGTATACAACAATAAAAACATTGAGACACCCCCCCCTCCCCGACCACCTTCTTTGAGCAACACTCCTCAACGCTGTTAAACAGGTCTTTGCCAATGGGCGATGTGGTGATCGAGAAGTCTTCAGGCATAACTGATCTGCTGGTTGATCCCGGTACCAGACAAGCAGGTTTCAGCCATTGCCTGATTATCTTATATGCCAGGCACCCTCTCAGGCCCTACCAATGGCTTCGGCAGTCTGTGCCGTAACTTCCTCGCACAGTGTGATTTTCATTAGCAGGGCTCCTTCTTCCTCCTCTGTGAATACTGTGTGCACTGCATCATCTTCAACTGGAGGTTGAACGGATACGTTCGCCTGTATCTGATGTCCTGACATCGTAGCTCCTCTGTGATGGGTTTAAGAAGCCTTCTCCTTTGCTATGGTGGGCTTGGAGACGACCTAGAATATTGGGACTGTGGAGTCCTGAAACTGTATGTGGTTTAACTTTCTTGCCTCCAGAATTGCTTCCTTAACTTTGTAGTCCTGGAATTTCACCATGATCTCGCCGGAGGGACGGGGGGAGAGTGGCTGCACCCCTGTCCATCTTGATATTTTTGGGGGGTTGTAAGTCCTTTGTCCCATCAGAGCAGGTCAAAGGACTGGGTAAGACATTTCTGTGTGAGAAGCGGCATACAAGGCACAGAACGGGACTCCATTGGTGCATCCGATTTTATTTATGTATTTCTTTTTTTTTTATTTTTTTTTTTTATATAGACCTTTTGACATTCTGCAGCTCCTGGATGGGGGCTACTTCAGTCTACCCCTCCTTCTGCAGCAGACACCTCTCCTCCTACGCCCCAGGTCTCAATGTGGGCCCAGGCCCACCAAACAGAATTTTACAGGTATCTGCAGGCGGGGCAGCTTAGCGTTAATGATCAGTTAGCCTCCTTCCACACAACTAGCTCTTCTTGCGCAGAGTCCCAGAGCCTCACGGCTGCCCACATAGCTAGCTGGTCCACAGCTTTCTCCTGTAGCCAGAGTAAAGGGCTTCCCCCACCCTCTCACTCAATGGCATTTGGTATTATGGACCCATTAGGCAGGGGGACAAGGCACACCTCGCAGCTGCTCCAGACATTGCGTGTCTGCAGCGTTGTTCAAGTTCAGGGGGTTCCAGTAGCCTTCATGCACCCCGCACTCGCCGCCTCTTGTATTGCTGGCTGTGAAGTTCCGTCGGGATCAGGGCCACGCAGTCTAGTACTACGCTCTCTCCACACCCGGGGCGGGTCACCAGACTCCTACTTATTGTCTGCACCATGGGGCACGCGATCCATGGACACCGCCTCCTGTGCCCAAATCCTTCTCTCAAGGGCTGTGTGGCTCACGGCCGCCTCTTTGTCTCAGCTCCAAGTTGGCCACTCCCCGTGGTGGCCACCATGATGGTGTGCCGAGCACTCTCCCAGCTCCTCATGCTGTACCTGCCACTCTGCAGCACTCTTCGGCTCTTCGTAAAGCTCACTGCGAGCCCCACTTTCTGCCTTTTGGGTGGGACAAAGACTGATATGCATATGGACATTTCTCCTCTGTGAAAAGCATTGTGAGCTAAAGCGTGATTGAGAGACTCCCGAGGGCCATCTACCTAAGAACAGGTCAATGGGCTGTGCTCGTGCCGGTAGAGGGACTCCCAGACCTTCTTTTGCATATTCTTAAAGTAAGACCTTAGTTTCTGCCAAAAACAGTCTGACTTCAATTTGTCCCAAAAGATAAGTTTTACCAACTTTCTAACCCCCTCCTCATCCGTGAAAGGAGGATGAGAGGTTACATAGACTGGACCCTAGGAGGGTTCATTTTCATCAGATATACAGATCATAAATTGAGATGAGCAATAACAAAGCGGACTCTACCCAGATGGATTATTCTGGCTATCCAAGAATGCTATAGACTGGCTGCTAAAAATCCCCCAGCGGGTCTAAAGAGCTCACTCAACCAGGGGCATAGCTATTTCTTTCTCTCTTCAGAGAGGAGTACCCATCAAAGACATTTGTGCGGCAGCCACGTGGTCTACCATACACCTTTTTGTGAAACATTACTCCCTGGACACTTCTAATCAAGAGTGAGATTTCGGGAAAGCCATCTTTCAATCGGTCCAAGATGACTACTAAAGGCAGATCTAAATTATTTTCCCACATCCAAGACTATTACTGCTTTGCAGAGGCTATCGAAGATGAGAAATACGTGGGAGGACACAATCCAATCGAACAACAAGTTATTTACCCCTGTTAACATTCTTTTGATTGGGTGTTCCTCCCACATATTCCTCATCTCCCCATCCAACCTACCCCGCTGCCAAATATACGTATTTCACACTCCAATCTCTGAGCCTTCTAAAGTTTAAGAAGGCACAAGTAATTCCTCTTAACATGGAAAAACAAGAACTGAAGCCAACGGGCGCTGCGCTTGCTACATATACTGCGGATGATGTCGGCCATTGGACCGAGGCCGTCGAGGGACATAGTCATCGACGCTACTGCACAGTGCCCTTTGTCGAGAAATTTTTCCGAAGCAGCTGAAGCTGGAAGATAATTGTCAGATGAGTAATACGTGGGAGGAACATCCAATTGAAAGAACATCACCAGGGGTAAGTAACTTGTTAATCTTAAACAGTGGCTGCCATTAATTTAATCAGATTTGTGTTTAGGCTGGTTTATGTCCTTGGAGTCTCTTGCTTGGGGGAAGAGGATGTGTCTTGCTTTTGCTTCTTACTAAGGGAATCTATTTAATGCTAGGGAAAAATTATTATTTGTTTTAATAGGATTCTGAAATGTTTAGCCTTGAAATGTTATCCTATGTTAATGGAATTGACTTTATTTCTGTTGTTGAAATATTGTTAGTATTATTGTGATTGTACTATGTGTTTTATTTATGTATAAAGGTTTTGACAAACCGAAAATACTATCAGTCACCGGCCTATAGTTGAGGTGAGTCTGTCTTATATAGGAACCTCGAGTAAACGATTTGCTAATAACTTTTGACCCGTGCGATAGATTTTGGCCGAAAATGTTGAGTTCCTTTAGGGCAAGTAAGTCCTGAGTATTTGCTGCCCACGATGTGGCAAGAAAGTTTGCAATCCTGGACACTGGTGCAGTTATTTTCCCCTGATTGTGGCTGCTTTTCAGGGCTCAAGTAAGTAACACGTGGGTGGAGCAACCCCTTAGGTTTTTTTGAGGTTGGCAAGCTTGCTCAAGTATTTGGCTACCAGGATTTTACTCTGGTTGTCATGTTCCCAGCGCAGACGCTTGGCCACAAAAGCACTTGTTTCGTATTGGTATCTTGTTTTCCAGGGAATATTTCACGCCAGATTGCTGGGTTTAAAAGGTGATCACATGTGTACTTTTCCAGCATATTTATTGGGACATTTCCTCTCTCAGGTTATTTTATTGGTGTTCTTTACTTTATTTAAACGTCCAATGCCATTTTGTCTTCTTTCTTCTCAGGTGAAGGTCAGTTGAACTACATTTGTACATTTCACTTTGATATATTTTCACTTACTGTGCATATATTTATGGTTGCCAGCTTTTGATTTTCGTTATGGGGGCAAAAGTAACTGGGCATATGTTCTTGCAGCCGGTCATTTTTCTTGCTTTTCCGTGCTGCTTAAATGCGGTTAGTTGGGGGTTGTGCAATGCATCAAACCGGTCACCAAGAGACCGCACATAAAGCAAGGGGCTTGTGGCACACTGCTTAACTAAAGTGTGTGATCCTTGGCAAAAAATGTAATCTCACTGCGCAAAACATTGAGTAACAAAGCCTGCAATCTTTTATACATAATACCACTGTTAAAAAAGGTAATTGTTTGTTGAACGTCTTTGAGCGATAGTTTGCAAGTGTTTTAAAATAGTGGCCGTGGGCACGGCCGAAGGCCGTGGCTAGTGTTCTGGTATTGTTCTAAAAGATACAATGGGCACGGCCATAGGCAGAAAAATCTATGGAATAACAAAACCCTTAAAATTCAAAGGAAACACTGAAGTTGCAGTTAAATTGAGAACTTCACACAACAAAACCCCTGAAATTCAGCTAAAGTCAACTTAACTTTGCACCCCTTTTAGGCAGCCTATGACCACAATAATGACATTACTGGTGGCATTGCTATCAACAATTTATATTTGTATAAAAAAGAAATGGACTCAACATTTGCTTAAAACATGTATATAGATACATTTCAGTGCCTTTTGTAAGTGATTAACAGGTTAAAATTGCATTAAAACATACTGTAGACAGTAAAACGAATCTTTAAATATTATCCAGTGTAATACATTGACTTGGGTCATTGACAACGTCCCCATGTTGGGCCTAATCAGTGACGAGTAGCTTGGGTCTCTAGGCCCAACAAGGCCGAATGTTTGGGGATGCTTGTGGTCCCATGTCAAAGGGAAGTGACATAGCAGTTCGGCTGGACTGCTCCTTTGTGGGTGGGACCAAGCCTGATTTGCACATGGTCTTTCCCCTTTTGTAATGGCTTGGCAGGCGAAGAACGATGGTCTGGAGGGTTGCCAAGAGCAATGCCAGAGGTTAAGATGTATTATAAACCTTCCAGCCATCACCTCCTTTGTTTTGACATAGCCAGATAAGCCCAGTTTGTGAATGGTGCTTGAACACGGACTTCAGTCTGTATGTGGGCTTTGCTGGGAAGAGGGTTGAATGTGCGGCCTCCCATAATTGTGTGGCTGCAAAAATGTTCAGAGGACTACAGCCCCGTAATGGGACTTTGCGGTCTTCCAACAGCCCTAGATCTCTATAAATCCAATTGGCTTTATTTTCTTGAAGCATTTGGGCACTAGTGTAAGGACGGTTTTCCTCTTTCCTGTGTTAGGCGTAAGTGAAAGATGTACTGCCAACTGGTTTTCCCTCATTTCCACTAAACTCTTCTAGCAGTAAACATGGCGGCTCTATCGGGGCTAAACTCTCAGAAGGGGAGAAGGGTGGCTAAAGGCACAGTGTGACATATAATGTTTAATAAAGGAATGTTGACCTATTACTTCAAATATATTTTTCTGCATGATGCAGTCTACAGGCAAGTACCTTCATGAAAAAAAGTTCTTTGACTACTCTAAATGACACTACGGCCAAAGGGGGAAGGCACTGGCACCTAGTTTATCTAGTTTAGCTTTAGAGATGTCCCAGAACAAAGACTATTCCAAGTTAAGGATTTAATGTTAGTGGTACAAAGACACCAGCTCTGCTTTTGCAGTAATGGGAAGGCAACTGGAAGCTGTCAAGCTTTTGGAAAATATTTGTCAAAGTTATGCTGGTTTGACTATTTGCTGAATCCAATGTAGGTTGATTTTGCAGCCACTGTAGATTATGCTGTGGTAGAGAGCAGGTGACCTAATGCTGAAGTAAAGTGAAGCTGTCGGGTAGCTCCCACTGCAGGTCTGAATAACTCAGTGACACAGGTCTGGTCAAGATTGGGTTTGTAGGAATCTAAGTGAACTTGTTTTGAAGTTATTTGCTTTTCTCTGTTTAGTAACAATAGGCCTCCGGCACACACTTCATCTGGTGTTCCTGCCTCTAGAGTTAGTCCACACGTTCAAGCAAAAAAGTGTCTTCTGGGAGCAGGGTGGTCCAGAAGGCTTGAACCTAGCTCTGCCCTCTAGGTCAACGGGAAGAGCGCTGTCTTCATTGAGAAGGCTGGCATCCACATCCAGCAGTGTTTGCCATCAGAGGGTAATCTTTTAAAGATAATGCATCAGAGCAAAGATATGGTGTAAATGTACCTATTTTATAGGAATATTGGGAGTTGGTGTGCAAACCCAGTCTTGTAGTATTTAAATCTTTATGGGGGGGGGGGGTGCTGTAAACATCTCTTCCGATACACAAACAGATGGTGTGGTTTGGACCTTGTATAACAGATGTACCTACCCTGTAGGGGGCACAACCATATATGGATGAGCTCTGTCCTTTCACACAAAGGAAAGCAAAGTTTAGCTGTGGAACTCTTATAAAATGTCTAATACAGAGTGCCATTTACGGTCTTGTGTCCAGGTAAAAGGAGCAGTTACCCAACTGCATATTTGAAAGCATTGTAACAAAGTATTGCTGACACCACATGTGGGTAAAACACAGCGAACTGGGGCCAAGGTTACTCTTCAACAGAAATGCTTTGGCCTTTGGGACACCGCACCATGAGAGGTTTATGCACTCTCAGAACACAATACAGGGTTGTAGCCCTAGTGTGTCCTTGGATTAGGAATTGCTAGGGGAAAAGTCAGTGAAACCGATTAGGAAAGCAAACTGTTCAGGTGACAATTCCAGTTGGGGCTTTCTGCATGACGACTGGATGCGAGGAATTCTGCTGGGGCCCGCAACCTACCAACACTCTTCCTGACAGCAATGTTTGCCCCAGTAACTGCAGAAGTGTGATTTCCATCCACTAGGTTGAGATGGATGATTGCTTATCTCTAACTCAGTAGGACCAGCCTTGTGCAAGCCTTAAACACTGCTTTCAAAGCCATACTTTCTTTTCAGCTCTGAGCCGACTATGCAGGAGGTGGGTTGGAACAGTGACACAACAGCAATTGGTAGTCTGTTCCTTTAGTACAGCAACTGCAGTCACAATCGCCTAATGCGCTTGCACGCAGTACCCCTCCAACCTTCCTACATCAGAACCACACCTTTATTGGACTGCGCTCCAGCTTCAGTATTTTCCCTAAAGGCAACAAATGTCTTCTGCAACATCTGACCGTCACCAGAACCTAGAGTTTGACTACACCAATCAAACCCCGTTAATTCTTTCATACAAGCCTCCGAGATCTTCAAGTGCTGAGTAGCTGAGCATGTGAGATATTAAGAAGGTGCTACAGGGATTTTAAAGTCAAACCCTGTATTCCGCATATCCATTTCCCTCTAGTTTAACCATGCAGCCATGCAGCATACAGGCCATATCCTGCTCAGCCAATCTAAATTTAATCAGTTTTAGTCCTTCTAGTCTAATGAAGACTTTGGGGATTGGTCCAGTAGTAACAACACCCACCACACCCCAGCTCTCCCACCCCTCCACCTATCAACCCAGGACCCCACATGATAACCCATTGAGGTGACTGGGATGTTCTTCAGTAAACCTAATCAAATATGATCCTATCCCTAGTAGGTGGGAGCCTCAGAATGCTTCCATCTGAAGCTTGGAAATTTGATTGACCTCTTACTGTAAATGCATACTAACCGGTCTGCAATAGGATATAAAGTATATATGACGGAACGCCCTGCTGAGCAAAATCAAACTTCTACAAACTAAAATGTAATCCCAAAAAATGGAGCCTACCACCCAACACTCAACTCGCCAAACCACCCGATTCCCCCCCCGAAACAGATTGCCCCATTTGAATTCTTTGCGGTATCTGAAACTGAAGTGAAAAAAAATGATCTCTTGACTCAAGCCAGCCAGATGCTAAGTTGACACCTACCCAGCTACAGTTATTAAATATGCAGTGGAAGAACTTGCCATTTCATCATGTCATTTATAAATGCCTCCTTCGAAACTGTATGTCCCCACCAACCTCAAAGATGCCTGGTTTTTCCTCCTATTAAAAAAACAAATTTGGACTCCCTACATTCCCACAAACTATCGGCCCATCACAACTGTACCTTTCTTACTTAAAATACTGGATAGGGCAGACTACCTGCAAATACAAACTTATCTAGAATCCAACAATCTACTGGGACTCCACCAATTAGACTTCAGACCCAGGACATGGCACCAAAACAGCATTGATTCTTCAAAATCCAAATGGATGAAATTAAAGAAAAAGGCAACTTTGCTCTACTGCTAGACTTATCAGCGGCCTTCGACTTGGTCGACAGCAACATTTTGTGCGATCACGTGACCTCGACTGCCCACTTCTCCAACAAAGTCTCCAAATGGATTCAATCCTTACTATCCGAAAGGACAATGAGGGACTTCGCTCCGATGGCAACTGCTGAGTCTGCCCCAGTTGACTGTGGTGTTCTACAAGGCTCCTGTGTATCACCCATCTTATACAATATCTTTACAGAGCCATTATTAGACCTACTTGACAACTTAGGTGTCACCTACACTAACTTTGCAGATGACACCCAAATCCTCATCCCCATCTCTGGCTCCTACGACGATGGCTCTAAAAGACGTAACAAAGCGTACCAAATTATTCAGGCATGGATGGCTATCCATGGCCTATGACTCAACGAAGACCAGACGGAGTTACTCCTTATTGGCTCACAGAACCAACTAAAGAAATTAGACATCCAATTTAATTCATTTAACATTGACAACATAAGTCAAGGTCTCCAAAGAAGTTAAAACGTTAGGCATCAACCTGGACTCGACCCTCACACTAACCAAACAAGTAAACGTGACACACCAAAGCTCATCAATGCCTGTAGACCCTTCCTCTCGTCGGACAATAGCATTAACTTGGCCAGGGCCCATAGTTACTAGACTACTGCAACACCTTATATGTTGGAACTATCGTAATCTAAAAAAAATCCCAAGTTCTATAGAACAATGCTTTGAGAGTGGCACTCAACATCCCAAAGACCAACCACATCTCAGCTGCTAGACGTAATGCCTACTGGCTTCCAGTTCAGGACAGGATTGTCTTTAAAACACTATCACTAACTCGCAAGTGTTTCAAACGAAGCTCAGAAATATCTAACCACCAAATTTACCAAACATTTCAGCCACAGACCTACCTGGTCCAGTCACGCATACCAGCTAAATATACCCAGATTCAAATGATGAAAATCAGGTGGCAACAGTTTCTCAGTTCAGGCCGCTTAACTCTGGAACTCCATGCCCCTGACATTAAGAGCAGAACCGTCCTATTGGTCTTTCAGGAAAAAACTGAAAACCTGGCTTTTTGCGCAAGAGCGTTAACTCGCACACGGTCCGCGTTGACAATAGCAACTGTACTGCCAGGTAATGTCCATCATTTTATGTAATCCTATGTACATACCGCACTTAAACTGTATTTCCAACCATACTTTGTAACTCCATGTACCTACTGCAACCTATCTGTAATCAATTAATGCATTGTAAATTCCTTCTGTATTGAAACTACTGATACCAAGAACGTGCCCAGATACCCTTGAGTTCGGTGTGCTATATAAGTAAATAAATGATTTCTGCCTCTTGTTGGTGTTCCTTTATTGAAAGTATCAACATTATATCCTGTTGTCTTGTCCACCCTCGTGACTCAAATGAGCCCTACATTTGAACTCATGGCAAGCACCCGACTGTCTTTAGGCACTGGCTATAAAGGTGACTACATATCCTTTACCTACAAACCAGCAACATATCTAAGTCATACTCTTGGATCCATAACTATTCTGAACCCTTTGACTAAAGCAACGTGTATTGATTTAAAGTGCATTACAAACACTTCCAATAAACGCATGCTTTCTTCCTCCAGCCTACACTCCCACTTTGCAAATATTACTTAATTTCTGGCTTTGTGTGGTCGAGACATTAAATGCAAAGATACTTGTTTGGCAAACAGTGATTACTTTGAGGCCTTTATTTTTTTTCAAATGCAGATAAGGCATATATCATCTTGGATCCATTTTGTTTTTACAGAAACTTCCCATTGGGTGAAAGATACAGTGGTTCAGAAGAACCTTCTGTAATAAGCAGTTGTTAATGTGGAGGACATTGTGTAATCTTTGTAACCAATAAAGTACATTTTGTTTTTATCCTGCATGCTTCTTAATGTGGAGCTATTTTGGACTAGCAGCTTGTCTACGGGTTGGCAATTCTAAAACAATCTTGATCAGTGGGGGAGATGATTGACTGTTTTAGCATGTTGTTCAAGTCTTTTGTATCCATCTGTGTATCCATCTGATTATTCCAGTAATCCTAATCTACTACTTGCTTTCATGTGTAAGTGCTTCTTTGATGCCTATGGCCCTGTAAACCCAGCCTTTTTAGCAAATGTTACTTGATAGTAATGCAGCAGTTGGGCAATTGATACTGTGGACTTAATCAACCTTGTTACTGCACAAAGCGTTTAGGGAGGATTCTCAAAAGCTACTTACAAGGACGCGCCGTCAGATACAGGGCACACGATTCCTTACAGTTGCCATTTGTTTGTCTTGTGGATGAGCAGGGATGTGGCACGTTTTGTCAAAACTAGCTGGAGGTTTTTTTCTCCTAATCCTCTAATTGAGGATCTTGTGTGTTAGTGCAACCCTCCAAGGCTCTCATTTTAGGGTGCGGGTCTAGACAGTGCTGTACTTGCACCAAGATACGAATGGCTATTTGATCCTCCCATTTTTAGCGATCATTGGGTGTCAGAACATATATTCAAATGGATGCCCAAAGATCATAATTGAGGGTTGGACAATTCTCTCGTGATAACCAACAATGTTCCAATAATGAACATACATAGCAAATCCCATTTTCGAATGATGTTAAGTCTCCAGTAATGTGTTCAAAGACCAGGAGAAGTGGGTTTTAAGTGTAGCTACATAGCCCTGCTGTTACCAGATGTTCAATCCCCCAGTGTTTAACTCCCATACTTCTGGCATTGCATCCACTGCAGTATTCTTAAATGCTCCCTTTTTCTCCACAGTGTGCCTTCCTTCTCTGGTGCATGGCTCCTTTTTCCTGGAATGGATCTCAGATTTTGTATACTCGGTTTATCCGGCCCTTCTTCCTGAAACACCATCGCACCGTGGACAATGTTGTGAGCGACTTGAGTGGGCAGGCACTGAGCACTGCAGAGAGCGTCACCAGGGAAGGTAAGCTGGTCTCTGAGGGCAACTGTTTTAAATGTGTACCCCTACTGCAGACCCTGATCATATCACGGATAAGTGGCAAGCACTTTCCTTATGCAATAAATGGAGCCACCAATGACTAGAGTTTGACTGTATGCATGCTATACATCTGTGTTTGCAAGAGCCCAATGTGGCCGTCTATATACGAAATCTGTACAGCTTTAGTGTCTGTAGGGGGGGTGAGAAGGTTCAGACATGAGCTATGGACCAAATGCAGAAAGATGGGACTGCAGGCCTGATGGGGGCAAACGTGCTGCAGTTAGGAGGTAGTCACAAGATGTGTTGGCAGATGGGGTTTCCACTAGGTAGGATCGGTCTAGGTCAATGGGCCAGAAATTGACGTTTCTATTCAAACATGCTCTTATTCTTTTCCTGGCACGTTTCCTTTTTCTTTACAAGAAGCAACGATTTTCTTTTCTCTCGGGTAGGTAGCCTCTCTGCTTTTCAAGGATTCGGCTCTTAACGACTATGTGTGGTTAATGCTAACTTCTAAAGTTTGTTTCCTATATTAAAAATATTAAAATGTCTAACGCTGCTGCGTGGGTAACTGACTAATCTGCAGCGGTTGCAATTTCTGACCGGACCGTTGCTGCGTAACAGTCTGGCTGAACCGATTTGTCCACATAACACTACTGCGACGTCTTCAGTGAAGTTGATGAGCGAAAAACTTCACCCATAGTGACTTCACCCATAGTGACTTCACCCATAGTGGGGTGGAGATACACATGCCTGGGAAGTGTAAGCTGATGCTCGGTTTATGGTCTTCATCCAAAAAGATCCATCGAACAGTGAAACCATCGAAGCAAATGCATGGTAAATTATTCCATCGAAATGCTATCTTTTACATTAAAAGTACGTATCCATCGAAACTTGTCCATCGAATATAGGAATGGGCAGGTTTCGATGCATATGTACTTTTAAATGTAAAAGATAGCAATTCGGTGTATTTTTTTTTTTTTTTTAACACATGAAAACGTTACATGGAGCTGTCCAATGCTGAAACTCCAACCCTGGATTGTATATTTGGGGACCCCCCCGACCACCATGCACACCCCCTTAACCCTAACTCCAACCCTGTATTGTAAATTGGGGTTCTCCCAACCACCATGCACACCCCCTTAACCCTAACTCCAACCCCGACTCTAAATCTAAACTTAATCTAACCCTAAATCTAGCCCTAACCTAACCCTAAATCCAACCCTAATTATCCATCGAAATTATTCATCGAAATGTATTCAATGAATATGCATTTTGATGGGAAACCAATTCAATGAATCCATTTTGATGGAAATGTATTCGATGGATACATTTTCGATGGAAAGTTCAGATACCCTGATGATCTACCTATGCATGGGAATGTCAGTTGCTGGGGAGCCCATATAATTGGGTAGTGCAGCCATGGAGATGTTGAATGTTTGGGCGGTAAGGGTATTCCTTGGTTTAACGTGACTGAACCATGCAAGAGTGTATGCAATTGAATCCTTGTCCTCCTTGCAATGGATGCCTGTGGTTGGATGTCTGTACAGACATAATCACTGTAGTTTGTGTCGCATGAATCTCAAACATTTACATGCATGATGTTTTAAAATCTATCTTTGGGTGTTTCATCAAGCTAGTTTGTGTAATCTTACTTCACATGTTGATGGGAGTCTCTGTTGCAGTCTTCCGCCTCTGATCGTTCAAAGTGGTTTGAATGTTAGGTGTTTGACTGCCAAGAATTGGTTGCGCTTATGGGGGAAAAGTAAGTATTTAAATTTGAACTCCTCAGATACCCCTGTTGCCCTGCTAGATATGATAAAGTACTTTGTAGCCGCAATGTTTAACAATGCCTTATTGCCAAAACCATGTTAGTCCTATGTTATAGTGCGCATGTCTTACTGACAGAAGCGATTGGACCTCCTCTGCATAACAATGCCTGCTTCCATAAGTTCACGCTTCTGACTGGTTTCCCTTTTTGCATATCCAAGCGTGTTTAGGCAGCTTTAGCAAGCAGAAGTAGCCATAATAAGCGAGCCATCACATCCTGACCAATGTGGGAACCATAGTAGTGTACACAGCAGGAATTGTAATGCATCGTAAAATGTATTTCGCTGCAATAAAGATTGTGCCTTCCCAGGCGTGAGAGCGTAGCCTTTGCCTGTGACTTGCACGCTGAGGAGCTGTGAACAGCCTCCTGAAACTTTGTTGCTGCTGGTCTGTCTCATGCCATGCCTGGGCCAACCCCCATTGAAATGCATGTGTGCTCTGCTGAAGTCTGTGGTTGGGTTCCCTTTAGATTTGTACTATGGCTGTTTTAATTTGCTGCAGATTTCCAATGTGCAGGATATTATGCATGTTTTTTTCAAATTCAATTTCAGTGTTTAGGGCTTGAGAAAGCACTACTTTGCAGTTTTCAACCAGCACATGAAAGCTGGCATTTCCGGATGATCACAAAATGTGTGCTCATGGTTTGCCTCATCCATGAAGCCCTTTGGGAATTTCTTTGGCAGCTTTCTGTGCACCAGGTAGAAAATGGCATAATGTGTCCAATCAGGAGGATACTGACATCTGACCATTGAAGTGCAGCCTGCTTGTTTCTCTTTGCATGTTAGTTCGGCCCAACTGGTCTTCAACTTTCAATGATCTGCTTTTAAGGCCGTGGTTCGAAAAAACAATAGATGGAGCAGCCGATGAAGTCTGCCATAACACTTTGTTGCCATGAGTTGGAACATTTGGTCTTCAAACATACTTCTGTAAATGTTATTTAATTGCCCGTTGGCTGCAAAATCTGCTTCCTCCTTTAATGTATCAGAGCTCAAATCTGAAGTGCGCACTGACCACTTGATGTGGAATCTTTCAAACATCATGACTAAGGTCTGAGTTAAAGGAATAGCGCTGATCACCTTGGTCACTGTGAAACCGGTTTCTTAAATAATTGCTCATGGGTCTGTTTGTTCAGCAGGCAACTGCTTCTTTTCCCACACCTTATTCTTGAGTGGCCTGGCTCCTCAGGAGTTGGTTTCTTTGCTGCAGTGGATCAGGCATTCAGAAGTGGAAATAAACCTCCACAACCGCCAACTGGAAGCCCTAGCAATTACACTAACTCTGCAATTTGAAACCATGGTAATGAAAGTGTTAATTCACATGGATAACCTCATGACAATACATGTGAGTAAGACCCGGTGTGCGAAGAGAAGCGGGCGCCTGATGAGCCATGGACCCATGAGCAATTATTTTATAAACCGGTTTCACAGTAGCCATTACTTTAATTCTGAAAAAAACTAACTTTTCCCTTTGGTGGCACGGATAATGGAGCGTCGGGTGGGGGAAGACTCCGTCACCTATTGAATGTGTTACTAGTGGGCTGATAACCCCAGGCTAAAAAAATCAATACTTAAGTGTGCCCGGCCGGTGATCTCCAATCCATGCTGCGATAATGTCCATTGAGACAGGATGAAGATCTATTTTGTTCCCAGGCAAGTTGTGGTTTGAAGAATGTCTCCTTGACTCTGCGCTTGGGACATCAAACGCAACTTCGTTATTGCCTGACTCGGAATCCTGGGACAGAATTGAGCAGGTGGCAATGAGTGAAGGCACCGCTGTCCTAGCTGAGATGACTCGTTCCTTGCACTTTGGAAAAGATCTCCAGCTTTGGTCAACAAGGCCAAAGAATAGTTCCAAGGCTGTCTCTTGTGCCTCAATGCCTTCTTTGCCGCCGTGCCCTAAAGAAAACTTTAAACGCCCCCTTTCCCCTATCGGCGCAACTACCATCTCTGCCCTGAACTTTATAACATCACTAGTGCGACTTTATACAAATATTAATTCAACTTGTAACAATCAACCATACCTCCTGACTTCTTTGAACTCTAAAATATCTTTTACAGAGGGCTACATCCCTACAGTCAGGCCACTGCCTGCCTCAGTGCGGAAAGCTTACCCTTTAAACCGTGTATTCAGTCCCCCTTCAGCCGCTCGACTGGAGGCTCCACTTTGTCTCCAATAACGTCATGGTTGCTTAAACGTCTCCTCCTGATTCCCTAGAGCAGAATCTCCTGGAATTCAAGTTGTCAAATCATGACACATGAAGTTCCTGCTTGTGATGTGTAAGATGACCGGGTAACTATTTTCCAAGTACAGGGAGGTGTCAAGCCATCATACTTAAAATATTTTATCAGAGGCACAGGAGAAAAAATGCTGGGGGGGGGGGGGAGAGGCCTTAATAAACCGAAGAAAAGTAAAGAACGTCAAAGCTTCTAAGGTGTCTAGGACTTGTGGCTCTAGAAAATTGCATTCCCTTACTAAGTCGAGAAGGGACGCAGATGCAGCTTTAGAGAAGGCAGATTTTGATAATCATCTTGGGCGTTGGAAAAAGAAAAATAAAAAATTGGCCATGGGGCTCCATCTTCTTTTTCCAAGACTTGTCAGGAGCTGGTTGAGGATTGGCTGGGTGTACAAGCTCCATCTGTGGAAGGCTTAGTAGATTTGCTGTTGATATCTACCTACTCACTGAAAGAAGTGCTGTCTATGAACTGGTAGAGTGCCACTCTTCTGTCCCAGAATCCTGGGGCTGTGCATTTAACTTGCAAAGGACATTTTGTGCCTCGCTGCATCGCCAACTCTCAGCCCTGGCCCTGTTTGCTGGTGTGCAAATTCCCGTCCTTACTTTAGATCAAAAAGGAAAGCATTGGAAAATAAGCAAGCATCTGGACCTTCTGCCTGCATGACTCCATTGAAATCTTTGGTGGAATCCAGTAATTGCTTGTTATTGGAACAGATTTTGTCAGCTGATGAAATTATATTTATTGTGCTTGCTTTGTTCGATGTTCTTCCTATCGGCACGCAATTGAATCCAGAGATAATGAGCAGGTAACATTTGTATTAATGACTCAAATCCTGACTGTCTTGTTACATATTGATTTGAGGATCGTAATGAAAAATGTAATTGATGCTGACCCCCCTCCTTTTACCTTTGGGATTCGATAGAACATAAATAAACAGAGGAGCTGTTGGGCTGCAGTAAAATACAGGCAGATGTTAACTAAGGCCCATGCAAGAGGCTTGATTCCATTCCCTCTCTCCCCACTCTAGCTCATTGGGAGGTGGAAGAATGGTTCGCACAAACGACCAGCAAATCTGGGACCAGGATGGGGTAGATAACTGGTCTTGGTTAGCTGGTGCGCTGAATTCAGATGTTCAGATCCTGTTCCATCTTTTTATACCAGGGGACATTATTTTGTTAGGTCGAGCTTCTGAGTTCCTGCAGGAGTGACAATAGCCCACCAGACCCCCAAAGTCTGCCGACCCAACAGTCTTAGAGTAACAACTATCAAGCTGGCAAACCCAAGGGGAAAGGGGAAATGGAGAAAATAACAAACTTAGGTAATTTCCTAAGCCTCTCATGGCTGGATACACAGAAGATAACCTAAAAGGTAATCGTAAACACATTACAAACTTCTCTGCCACTTCCCTCTCATATCTTTATGTTGAATTACCCTTGCTCCCTCTCATACCTGTAGCCTATGCTCAGTTAGCTAATAGGCTCCTTTGATGCTGAAGACTGATGGGAGTCGGCTCTCAATATTTTGTCAGTACTCTGATATAGCTGGTAACTGCTCTTGCCTTCTGTACTTGATCTCCAATTGAGTCTTTTACTATAACAGCTGCTTAACCTTTTCAACTGCTTGCAGTCTCTTCCTTCAACCTTAACACCATAATGTCTCTTAACTACTGAAGTCACTTCTCTGTTACTTTTGTGCTTCTGATTACTTTTCTATTCAAACGTGCTCTTATTCTTTTCCTGGCACGTTTCCTTTTTCTTTACAAGAAGCAACGATTTTCTTTTCTCTCGGGTAGGTAGCCTCTCTGCTTTTCAAGCATTCGGCTCTTAACGACTATGTGTGGTTAATGCTAACTTCTAAAGTTTGTTTCCTATATTAAAAATATTAAAATGTCTAACGCTGCTGCGTGGGTAACTGACTAATCTGCAGCGGTTGCAATTTCTGACCGGACCGCTGCTGCGTAACAGTCTGGCTGAACCGATTTGTCCACATAACGCTACTGCGACGTCTTCAGTGAAGTTGATGAGCGAAAAACTACTGTGTTCCGGACCCTCAACTTGATACACACGCAAGCATACGCTCGCAAGGTCCTTTCCTCTACGCAATGTCCGACTAAATCATCGCGCTGACTGCAACAGAAGGAAATCTAAAAATGCAATCCAAAAAATGTTACATTATTACAGCCGTTGGTTAGTAGATTAGTAATGATCGGACATCGCTGCTTACCCGCGCGCTTGGGTTAATAACATGTGACTGAAAGCTGCATCTTCTGCTACGCTGAGCTTGACTACGTTCAACCTTTAACATGCAACTTTAAACATAGAACTTGCTAATCATTTTCCTTGTATTATAGTTCCAATACTATTGAATACACATCAAAGTCAACTCTTAATCATAGAATTGAAGTTCACTTCTTCTTTGCTGTAGAACTGACTTTTCCTTTTACTTTGGCACAGAAGACTCCCAAACCTCTTGTCTCTGGAACTTAATCCGTGGTTCACTTTAGGTGCTGAAAACAATTGTTAATAAGAATGTGTCTGGTTACAGGAGCTGGAAAAGCTGTGACCTGCTTAGATGAGAACTAGAATGAAAGGCAGTTTAGAATCCAAAACAGAATCCCAAACTACCTGACAACCAGGCTCAGCCAATCACTGTTGTTTAACTGACGTCCATCTTGGCCTGGGGAAACAAAGGGTTCCTGAAAGAACATTAAGGAAATAATTCTCTCTGCCCATCTCAACTTCTCAAACTTAAACTCACCCCCCAGAACCAGCCTAGACCTTAGACAGACCTCCCCTTCTAAACCTCCAGAAAGAATGCCTGAAACGCAAACTGTAGCATGGAGTGTAGTATGGTGGAGATGATGAGATGAGGAACCCTGACGGTACCCCCTCCGTAAAGCCCTGTCCCAGGGTCTGGTTTACCTGGCTGCAAACGATGAAACCGTCTAACCAACCTAGGGGCATGCACATCCTCACTCTTTTCCCAAGATCTCTACTCCGGCCCATAACCTTTCCAATCCCCCAAATATTGTATTTGCCCTCTAACTACCCTGGAATCCAAGATAGCCTGTACCACATATTTATTTTTATCATCAGCAAATGCCGGACCAGGAACCCCATGAATCCTAGTGTCCATTCTACAAACCTTTAAGAAACTGACATGAAATGTAGGATGCACCTTCAACCCCGGTGGCAATTTCATTTTAACGGTAACTGGTGAATAATCCTGTTCTATTTCGAATGGCCCAATATAACTGGGACTAAACTTGTTCCTCCCGATCAATGCTAGATTCTTGGTAGACAACCACACCTTATCCCCTACCTGATACTGGAGCCTCCCTGTGCCTTCTGGCAGCAAATTTCTTGTAACACAATTTACTTTTCTTCAATGCTCGTACTGCCCGCTCCAGATTCTGTCCCATTGCTCTAAACATGCTTTGTATATCTGGAACCTCCACCTCCTCTAAAACCACTCCCCTCAAAGCGTGGATGAAACCCATGAATCACAAAAAATGGTGACATAGAAGTTGAGTCCTTTGCTGTATTATTGTAACAGAATTCTGCCAGCTATAATAGTTCTAACCACCCTTGATCTGAACCCAAATAACACTGGATGTACTTTTCCAATTCTTGGTTCTCTGTTTGACCATTACCCTCAGGATGATAACTGATAGTCAAATTGATCTCAATCTTTAACTCTTTGCAAAATGCTTCCCAGAATTTTGAGACAAATTAAGCACCCCGGTCTGAAATCACTTGACTCGGAAAGCCATTCTGCATAAAAGCCTGTGCTAATGACATTGCTGTAGCGGCCCCCTTAATTGGAATGAAGTGACCAGCTTTGGAAAATACATCCACCACTACTAGTATGGTTGAACATACCTTATCCGGTGGTAGATCAACAATGTAATCCATGGATACTGTGTGCAAAGGACGCGTTATAATTGGAAGAGGAACCAGCAACACTGCAGCCTTCTGAAGATCTGCCTTGACTTGCATACAGATTTCACAGGTCTTGACATAATTTTCTGTGTCTTCATGCATTCCCTTCCACCAGAATTCTCTTCACAACAATTCAAGAGTCTTCTTAAAACCCGATGTCCAGCTAATGGTGAATCGTGACCAGCCTTCAACGCCTCCTCTTGTAGCTCCTCCGATGGTAAAAATCATCTCGTATCAACGTACGGTAAACCTTCATTGACCAAACGCGACGGATCCTCAGCTTCCTACTCTGAGTTGCTCCCCCGACATTAGTTGCTGAATTTGTTCCCGAAAATCAGGACCCTTCTGCACATCTCCAACAATAACATTATTTTCCGCCAACAGAGACCTCGGTGCACACAAGTAATTTTTTTTTTTTTATGCTACCGGGAAAACATTCGGACAAAGCGTCCGCCTGTCATGATGCCTACCCCCGGAGCATCAGGCCAGGCCCAGCACCCCCGGAAGCAGGCATCATGCCCTCGGGTAAAAGCCCAGCGGCCCCTTATAAGGGACTCTTTGGACTCAGTCCTGGCACCTTTGGCGCCAGGCTCATAAAGGGAGGTGTTTTGTGCACTTACCTGATGCAGACCATGCTGCACGCTTCAGGCCTCCCTGAGACCTGAAAGGGCCTATTTTTTTCATAGGGACTATTTTTTTCACTCGGGCGTGGCCAGGGAAGGATGCATACCTAGTTAGGGAAGGATACATACCTGGGACTTCTTTGGAGGCTATTTAAGCCACGCCCAGACAGCAGCTCATGCTTCGCGTTGTTCTGCTTCCTGCAGCTTAACGCTCACTGTGTCTGCTCCTGGACTACAGCCACGCCCGTCTTGAACCTGGAAGACCTGCAAGGAAGGAAGAGAAGAGAAAGGTGAAAACCAAGGATTATTTCAAGCTTCTTACCTGCATCCGGAATCTTCTCGCCAGCATCCCTGAAGGAAGACTTCAATTTAAAAGCATCGCATTGCTCGCTGCAGCGCCACACTTCACTCACCTGTCCTGTCCTCGAGACATCTCCCGGCTCCATCGAGGCTGTCAGCATCGGACGCCACATCTCTGCACCTAGGGGAGAGAGGAAGAAACAAAAGGTGAGCAGAAGGACACACAGAAGGAAAGCCTGATTAACAGCCATAATACTTACCGGCTTTTCTTCCACATTTCGGGTCGGCGCCGCCCCGTTGGCAGGTACCGTACCCCGGCCCCTATGGGGAAAGGACTAGAGACATTTCAGAGGAATGATAAGGACATCTAGAGGGATCGCCCTCATTACTACTCACCTCGGCAGGTTAACCCCTCGACGCATCGCCTTCATTCTGCACCTGAAATAAAGGACAGATCACAGGTGAGAAAGACAGCATAAAGGGGGCCTCACTTGAACTTTGAACTTTCATACTTACGGCGCATCGCTCAGGAAAGTCAAGTGGATTTTGCCAGCGCCATTCTGAAAACCAGTGAAGTAACTGGACGAACGCGCGCCCCTGCACCAGAAGCAGGATGGAGAGTTCAACCTTCCAAACCATAAGGTGAGCTTAAACCGGGTTTGGAGGAATAGAGAGGAACGGAGGGGGGAAGAGGGGAGCTAGCACACCATTCTGCAGACTGTTAATCCCCTTTCCCATCTGCAGAAGGATATTCCTACGGGCCAAGGAAGCACGATTTGGAGGTCCTGTCCAATCGGTGTTCCGGGTCCTGCGCATCACGCTAGAAGAGGCCGCAGTAATCCAGACTAGATCAGTGCCCCCGTGGGAATCAGGTGGGCGTTACACCGCCTTCCCATTCTGACGCTCTGATTTGAACATAATTACAAAATCCTATTCGGCAAAGAATAAAGACCAGCGTAATTGCCTTGGCAGAACGAAGACATGTCAAATAACTGTGATCAGTCAAGACTGTGACCCGATGTCGCCCTCCAAAAAGATAATGCCTCCACTCCTCAAAGGCTGCCTTGATGGCCAAAAGATCTCTATCTGAAATTTGTATAGTTGCTTTCTGCTGAAGAAAATCTCTTCGAAAAGAATGCCACTGGGTGGAGTTGACCAGTAGTAGGATGACGTTGGGACAACACAGATCCCATGGCGCAATCAAAAGCTCCTGCTTCCACAAAAAATAGCTGATAAACAGCTGGATGCAATAAAATAGGTCCTGTTAGCAATCTTTCAAAAACTGAAACGCTCTTTCCGCCTCCTCACTCCACTCGAACTTCACTCCATTTTCCAACAAGCTTGTGATTGGGGTAAAAACTTTTGAACAATTTTAAATGAATCTACGATAATTTGCAAACCCAATGAGCCTTTGTATGTCTTTCACCGAATGGTTGTGGTTGAGGCCAATCTTTCACCACCTTAATCTTCGTTGAGTCCATCTCGAGGCCCCAAAAATTCCACACGATCCGTGAAATTTTCAAGCTTAGCTTACAGTGATTCTCTCGCAACCTAGTCAACACCTTCCTGACATGCTCCACATGTTGATCTAATTCCTTGGAAAAAATCAATATATCATCGATGTACACTACTGCAAAGACAACTAAATATTTGCGAAGCACCTGATTGATGAACTGAAAAGCGGCCGGAGCATTACAAAGACCGAATGGCATGACTTGATATTCGAAGAGTCCGTAGCGAGCCCTAAACGCAGTCTTCCACTCGTCACCCTCTCGAACTCTCACCAGATGGTACGCTCACCTAAGGTCCAACTTTGTAAATATCCTTGCTCCTTGGATCCGATTTAACATAACAGATATCAACGGTAATGGATAGCGGTTCTTGATGGGTATCCTATTTAATGCTCTATAGTCGATGCATGTCCTCAAAGTTTTATCTTTTTTAGGCACAAAAAACCTGGGGCGATGCTGCTGGCGACTGATTTCTGAATGAAGTCTCTAGTGAGATTCTTTTCCAGGTATTCCTTCAAGTGTTCATTTTCCTTTTCAGTAAGGGTGTAAATCCTACTGCATGGAATTGGTGCTCCATCTTCTAGGTCTATCTTACAATAGTACAGGCAAAGCAGAGGTAATTCACTAGCTTCCATTTTGTTGAACACATCCTGAAACTCCAAATAATCTTCAGGCAACACCCCTGCTACGGCTCCTACATTATGTTCTTTTACCTCCCCCGCTGCCAAACAAACCCCTTGAGATTCAAAACTTCCTTTCAGCTCTCCCTCCACCATGCAATGCTCTCTACAATACTCTGACTTGAATTCCACCGTTCTCTTCCCCAATCAATAATGGGATTGTGTAAAATAAAGCCATGGCATTCCTAATATCTGTAATTGTGGTGCATCTATGAGTTCAAAGACTGTCTTTACTATGTCTCTCCAATTCTCATTACCAACTGACTAGTCATTTGCGTAATTAACCCTGAGGTAAGTTGTGTGCCATCAATTTCCCGTACCTGCTCCGGAACCCCCTTTTTAACTATGGGCACTCCAAGTTTACTAGCCAATGGAAGATCCATAACATTCCCAGTTGCTCCTGAGTCAATTACACGTGGACCTCCACACCTAGGCTTAACTTCCCAGAACAAGGATACATTGAGGGTGATATGTGGCACCGCGGTCTGAATAGTATTTGCCACCAGCTGTCCTTTTCAGCAAATGGCGGAAATCACTTTGGGGTGCGTGGGCATCTTCCTACAAAATGTGTACTGCCACCACAATATAAACACAAATGCTCCTTACGTCTTCTGTCCTTCTCCTCCTTGGTCAAGGGTGGCCTAACCTGATCTTCCCGCACTGGTCCCTTTACCTCTCTCACTACCAGATCTGTTCTAGCTCTCACTCCTACTCCAAACCCTACTCTCAGAAAGATTTCTTCGCTTTTCTGACCTCCTCTCACTTAATCTAAAATCTAATTGAATGACTAAGAAATCAAATCTTCACATGAGGTTGGTCTTTCTGCGATGGTTGTTAATGCATCCTCATGTAGGCCTCTATAAAATAATTGAAGAGCTTATCCTCAGGCCAGCCACTCTCCAAAACCAATGCCCTGTACTGAGTGGTATAAGCTATCAGTTCACGATTTCCTTGACGTAATTCTAGTAACTCCCCATCTACACTCTGAGACGACGTTCTCCTGTCAAACATCCTACCAAATTTTGTTTTAAACTCCATCCAGCTATGTAATTCTGCTGCTCCCTTCTCCACCAAAGGTACTGATCATGCTGCTGCTTCTTTCGTTAAATAAGAAATCAAAAATGCAACCTTTGAGGTTCCAGTGGGGAAGGACTTGGTCTACACAAAGTGCAACTCACATTGCATAAGTAATGTCTATAATATCAGTAGAATCAGTCCCTTCCTAACCTTTCACGCTACAAAACTTTTAATCTCCTCCCTCATCTTCACCAGACTCTTCTACTGCTCCACTCTTTTCTTTGGACGCCCTTCCTCTCACCTTTCTCCCCTAAAATCCATCTTTCATTCGGCCATCCGCTCCCTCTGCCTCCTCTCTCCTCGCGACTCCATCTCCTCTTCACTTAATACACTAGGTTGGCTCCCTTTTCACTCTCAGCTCAAATTTAATTTTCTGTCTTGTCTTCAAAGCCCTCTATAATCTTGCTCCTTCCTACCTATCCTCCCTTCTTACTTTCCACACTCCTTCTCGTTCCCTCCGCTCTGCTGATCTCTTCCTTCTGTCTCCTCCTCCACCCTGTGCCCCCTCCCGCTCCTTCCAACTTCTTGCTCCTTTCCATTGGAATCGCCTACCCCTAACCGTCCGCTCTATCACCTCCTACCCTTAATTTCGCACTTCTCTTAAATCCTCTCTTCCACTCACCCCCTAACTTTTCATCTTCCTTGACTGAATCTACCTCTACTTACCCCTCCCACCCCTCTTACTATTGCTCCTTCCACTAGCGTTTAACCACCTCAACTGTAATTGTTCTTTGTACAGCTTTCTGGTTTGATTCAATTGTCATGCATTGCTTGTTGTAATTGATTGTTCCTTTTGTAAAGTGCTTTGGATTAAAGCGCTATATAAATTCAAATAAATACAAATAATGACTTATTTCCTACTAATGGCGTGGTAACTAAAGATATGCCTAGAGAAATATTAACTCTCCTATCCTTCTCTGCCAAACCCTTCTGCCCCTCCAAACCTCCTTCAGGATACAATACTGGGGGTTCCTGATCTGCTTCCAAACTCAACCCTGAGGGCCGCAGAATCTGTCTTGTGTACAAAACTACTTCATTCCTCCATCTTGGCTCCAATAGACAAAGTTTTCTTTCTCGCCTCCCATTTCCTCATTTCCATCAACATCTTTCCTAATGCCCCAAAACTCAACCCTGACTCTGGGTCCATCTTCACTCAGGCAGGATTAAGTTACTTGGGCCTTTCATTCTGTGAGGTCCAGCTTCTGAGTTCCTGCAGGAGTGATGATAGCCCACCAGACCCCCAAAGTCTGCCGACCCAACAGTCTTAGAGTGACGACTATCAAGCTGGCAAACCAAAGGGGAAATGGAGAAAATGACAAACGCAGGTATCTTCTGGGCCTGGACTTCTCACGGCTGGCTACACAGAAGATAACCTAAAAGTTAATCATAAACACATTACAAACTTATCTGCCACTTTCCTCTCATCTTTATGCTGAATTACCCTAGCTTGCTCTTCATACCTGTAGCCTATGCTCAGTTAGCGAATAGGCTACTTTGATGCTGAAGACTGATGGGCGTCAGCTCTCAATATTTTATCAATATTCTGATGTAGCTCGTAACTGCTCTTGCCTTCTGTACTTGATCTCCAATTGAGTCTTTTCCTATAACAGCTGCTTAACCTTTTCAACTGCTTTCTTTTTTTTTTTTTTTATTTATTTTTATTTTATTTTAAAATTAAACAAACACACTACAACTGTTTCAAAACATAGCACATTTTCATCAAACCTCCCCAACTCCCTCCTCCCCTCCCCCTTAAACTAGAGACGATTCTCACATGTCGTTTACGGGAGCATCATTGAGTAGCACAATACTTAGGCAGTGCCTTTTCAACTGCTTTCAGTCTCTTCCTCCAACCTTAACACCACAATGTCTCTTTAACTATTAAAGTCTCTGCTCCGTTACTTGTGTGCTTCTGATTACGCATTCAAACGTGCTCTTATTCTTTTCCTGGCACATTTCCCTTTTCTTTACAGGAAGCGACAAGTTTCTTTTCTCTCAGTAGGTAGCCTCTCTGCTTCCCAAGGATTCGGCTCTTAACAACTGTGTGTGGTTAATGTTAACTTCTAATGTTTGTTTCCTATATTAAGATGTCTAACGCTGCTACGTGGGTAACTGACTAATCCAGGGAACACTATTTGTGGCCAATCTGATATCTGAGACATGGCTGCATCGGCTACCGTCACTTGGCGGATTTTCTCTTTTTCTAAATACTGCCATTACAGCCAAAATGGGATACCGGTAGTGGGTCTTCTAGTTGGTGTTCACAATGATCGGGAGATAACCGCTATAATGTGGAAATGTCCAAAAAATTTTATTCAAGCAGTGGAATTGACTTGGGACTCTCAGCACATCCATGGAATGGGTTCATGTTTATTACTAAATGTATATTGGAACCCTGCTCGTATATCCAACCAGGCGTTTCTGGATGAAGTGGAAGATCTGCTCGAGTGGCATCAAAGGTCTGACTCAAATGCCATAATAATCTGTGGGGACTTAAATGCTACCTGTCTGAGTGTGCTTGGGAAATCAGTAGCCGCTAGTAGTGTTTCGCCCGCAGTGAAGCAGGGTTTGGCCTGATTAGCCAATATGGACAACGGGGGGCTGCTTATGGTGAATGGGAGTGTTGGACGTTCCGGCTAATGTCGCGTGCAGTCATGGTTCGCAACATGCTTTATTGGACTAGAGTTTCTGCCAACATTTTACAAAAATGGACTAATTTTAAAGTCATTCCCACTACTGCAAATGACCACTCTTTACTGCAGATGGCTTGGTCCGTCGATGAACTTGTTGTTTTTAATGGCCAGTGTACTCCTCATTTGGAGGTCAACTCTGGGTAAAACCCGAATTTTATGGAGTCCTCAAATAGTGGAAGATTTCAGTTCTGCTTTAAATCGTGCTCTTTGTACTAGTGGCACATGTGAACAACGCTTGCCATTAGATTTAAGTGTTGTCTAGTTTTATTGTTTCTACTGAGAAGATCGGGAAAACCACATTTTAAACATTGACCGTGAAGTGAAGCAAAAAAGGTTTTTAAGACGTACGGGGGATTGACCCATTAATTGGTACTGTGGATTACGACTTTAAAGTAAACAAAGTGAGGTACAAAAACCGGTTAAACCCAGAAGTCCACCATATTTCAGATGGATTCTGTGGACCTGTTGGGAGTCCTAAATTCTAAAGACGGCTGATTTTGAAAATGCTGATCCTATGGGTGTACATGGGGATTCAACTTGAATCTGAAATTTACCACAGAGGATATTTTACCTCTGATATAGGTAAGTAGCAACTCTTGTGCTTCAGGTCTGGACGGGCTCGCTAATTGAACTTTTGTCCTGATCTATGGGTGGAGATTTTGTATATAATTTTAAGCAAATAACTGGTGGTAAGACGTGTCCCTCTTAGTTGCAAAAATGCATTATTCTTGCCCATTTTCAGAAAAGGGACTGATCAAATCCAAAAAAGGATGGGCCATCGCATTTTTGGATGCTGCAGAAAATGTTTTAGCCTCTTTGGTCTTGGCTGAGTTAAATGAGTGGGATAAGAAGAGTAATGCATTTGATATTTTCCAGTCTGGCTTTATCAAGGGATCTGGAACAGTTTTGACTGGCTTTTTGCTGAACTTCTTGAAGGGAAGAGCTCTCTCCGAAGGAAACATAATTTATGTTGCATTGATAGATCTTGCCCTTGCTTTCGATAGCATTAATAGTACGTTCTTGTGGCGAAGAATGTTGAGCTGGGGTTGCCCGCCTTACTTGGTGGAGATATTGCAGCATCTGTATTCTGATACCTCTCTGCATGCCAGATTAAATCTTGAAGGTACCCTATCCGCACAAATTACTACATCTAAGGGCATAAAACAAGGCTGTATTTTAGCTCCTGCATTATTCAATTTTTTATATTGGAGCGACCATACGGGATGTTAGATTTTTCTATCCCCGCATTAATGGTAGTTGGCTACTATACCCGGATGATCTGGTGCTTCTTGATCGGAATCTATAATATGCCTATAGCGCCAGCTTGATCAGTTGCATCATTACGCCCAATCGAATGACCTCACAGTAAATGTGGCAATATCAAAGGTCTTGGTAATGAAGTCAAGGAAAAGGGGTAGATGGTTTCTGAACAATGAGCTGCTCCTTTACTTAACTCTGGTTCTACATTACGGGAGGTCGGCAAGAACAATCTAGAATCGCTATGTTTGTTTATTTGATAATGCGCACCAAACGCTCAGGTAGCTGGGCGCAGCAGTTTCAAGAATATTTAAGCTTAGTTACAACATGATGTATGAGTACAGGCATAAAGTAATTACAATACAGGTGGTACAAAAACATAATAAGGTGGGTGGTACAGGCATAATGCAGGTGGTGTGTCATTGGTAGTCCGGAATGTCAGTAGTCACATAGATGAGGAGAAAAGGATTGTAAATTAATGAAACATCAGGGTAAATAGTGATGTCTAGATGTCCTTAGAGTGGAGCCAGTTCAGTGTGTTACATCTGAATCTAGCATATGTCTGTTCCACTCTGAAAGCTGTCGGGAGGGAGTTCCAGGAGAGTGCCGCTTTGACAGGGAAACTGCCACCACCCGCTTTGGCAAGTCTGAATCTCGGAATATCAAGGTGATGGTTAGCTGATCTAGTGTTATATGTGGAAGTTTTCCTAGTCAGTCTAGCAAAGAGATAAGGTGGTGCGGCATTATTCAGACATTTAAAGGTGAGGGAAACTATTTTAAGGAGTATCCTATAGCTGATTTTTAGCCAATGCTGATCTCTTCTGGCGTTGGGTATATGCTCTCTTCTGGGTATGTTCAATGCTGCTCTTAGGGCATTGTTTTGTAGTATTTGAATTTTATTTAGTATTTTTTTGCTAGCTCCTACATTGAGGGCATTACAGTAGTCTAGTTTAGACATTACCAAGGCATTGGCCAGCGTTATGCAACTGGCGTTGGATAAGTTGGATAAGAAGGACCTACAAGTCCTAATCAGTTTACAAGTATAGGCTGTGGATGAGGACATGGAGCTGACTTGTTTGTTCAGTGAAAGTGTAGAGTCGAGGTAAAAACCTATGGTTTTTACCTCAGTTACTACTTTGATGTTGTTGCCGTCGATATTGAAGGCTGAGTAGTTGGGGCTGAGTTTCTTTAGGTTGGAGTCAGAACCCAGAATCAGGATCTCAGTTTTGTCGTCATTCAGGCAGCGGCCGTGTGAGGCCATCCATGCCTGAATGATGAGGTATATGCTGTTTACCAGAGCCGTGTCTTTGACAAAGTTGCCTGTAAGGGGTATAAGGATCTGGGTGTCATCAGCATAGTTGGTGTATGCGACGCCCAGTCTGTCAAGTTTGTCAAAGAGTGGCTTGGTAAAAATATTATACATTGTTGGTGAGACACATGAACCTTGTGGAACACCACAGGTGATTTGGATTGGGTCTGCTGAGGCGGAGAATACTCATTGTACGGTTGGCAAGGAAGGATTGTACCCAGGCTATGGCATTGCTTGAGAAATGTGCAGCTGACGCTAAGTGTTTGCAAAGTACTGCATGATCCACCAGGTCAAATGCTGCAGATAGGTCGAGGAGGATTAGCATAGCTGTTTTACCATTGTCCTTCAACTCGTCGATTTGTGGCTTAAGATCACTTGGGGCCGTTTCAGTTCCATGCTGTGGTCTGAAACCAGATTGGCGGGATCCTAGTAAGAGATTGGCCTCAAGGTAGCTTTGGATTTGGAGGTAGGCTACTCTATCAATGATTTTAAGGAGGAATGGTACCGTTGTAATGGGCCTGTAGTTAGTAGGGATGGATGGATAAAGGGTCTGTTTCTTGAGGAGTGGTAACACCCAAGATTCCTTTAGGTTGATGGGGACAGAGCATGAATTAAAGGAGGCGTTAATGTGCTTGGAGATGAATGGTGCTAAATCTCTGGCTGCGTCCTTAATTATTTGTGCTGGGCAGCTGTCTCCCTGGCAGTTTTAAGGCTTTAGTGAAAGTATAACCTTTTCCGTTTCAAGTATGGAGATATTAGTGAATCTGAAGGCAGAAACGCTGTTAGGAGTAGTAGTGAGCAGGGCGGGGGGGCATCTCGGTAGAGCGCAATGAAGCTTTTTTATTTGCTATTTTAGTTTGCAGAGTAGCTATTTTGTTGGATAGGGCATTTTGGATGCTGGTGCACCATTGTTTGTCTTTTGGGATATTATCTGTGGGAGGGATTGGATTTTCCATTTCGCACAGAATGGAGAAAAGCTCCTTGGTATTGGAGTTAGCCTTCCTAATCCTTTCATTGAAAGTATTTCGCTTCGTGAGGATAATTTCTTTCGTGTACCGGTTTGCAAAGTTGGATAATGGTTTTATTCTCGGCCGTGGGTGAATGTTGCCAGATTGCTTGGAGTTTCCTCTTTTGAAGTCTAAGCTCTTTTAGTTTGGGTGTAAACCAGGTATTAAGGTGTGACTTTTGTTTGCTTTTACGGAGTTTAACTGGCGCAATAGTCAAGGGCCTTAGTCATGGTGTTATTGAAGGTCTGTTGTGAAACGATCGAGGTTGCTGGTAATGGAGAAGAGTGTGGGTAAGAGAAGAGGGAGTAATGTTTCGGCAGTAATGTCTTTTTTACTTCTGGTAGGTAGAGGAGGCACTATATCAATGTATTTAGGTTTTTGAGGCTCCAAGGAAGAGGAGAAACCAATGAGGTGGTAAGAGGTCCAATGTTGAAGTTTTTTTTTGGTAATGGTGGTAGAGCAGTTCAAGTTGGCCACCCAGTCTAGTAGCCGCCCTTTTATATGAGTAGGAGCAAGGATTTGTTGGGTCAAGCTATGTTCATTCAGGATAGTTTCAATGGATTGGGCCCGTTTATCGTCCTGGTCATTGATTCCCAGGTTGAAATCTCCAAGCACTAGGAGTTGAGTTACTTTTGATATTATTAGAGAGGAGGCTAGAAAGGTCTTCCTCAAAGGTTCCTGTTGGGCCGGGGGGGGGGGTCTGTATAATAGGAGGATAGTCAATGTGCTGTTATTGGAGATTGGGATTTTAGCTGTGAGCAGTTCACAAGATTTGATTTCAGGTGGGGTGGTAAGTCTTACTGCCAGATTGGTTTTGGCTATGATGGACAGGCCGCCTCCTTTTGAGTTAGGCCTGTCAACCCTAAATATGTGATAGTTATCTGGTACCGCTAGCATGATTGCCAGGCCAGCAGCTTCATGAAGCCAGGATTCGGTAACCGCCAGGATGTCTAAGTCATTGTTTAGAGAGTAGGTCTGAAATATCATTGGTGTGAGCCAGGCTGGAATTAGCGTTAATTAAGGCTCCTGAAATCATAGTTTTGCTCTGTCCTTGGAGAGGGCGGGGGAGTTTAGATTTAGGGGGGTTAGATCTGGCCTGATTACGTGGAGAGTAGGCCAAGGGGCGGTTCTGCCTATTTTGTGAAGGTCCCGGGGTAGGTACTGCAGGAGAGTGTTGTTCCGCAAAACTACCCTATTCACTTCCCAAAGCATCTGCAATAAATTACAAGATTGGTTTGTTTTCTGAAGCTCCGTTAATTAGATTTTACAAGGCAAAAGTCGTGCCCTCTTTAACGTATCGTGCAGAAACTTCTGTTCACTTCACTCCTGTTTTGTGGGGAAAAACCTTGAGGGATTATTTTGAAGGAAAGTGCTGCGCTTACCCAATCTGGTACATGCTAAAGTTATCCGACTTGATTTGTGCTTACTGTCAATGTCCGTAACAGTACAGTGGAAAATAGTCACACTTTTCATGAAATGTTTATTTGCAGATTGTTACCATGGCAAGTAAAGAGCATCAGCTCTGGTCTCTTTGGGAGGTGGGTTATGTCGATCTTATTAAAGCATTGGATGCCTATGTTGACCTGCTGATTGATAATCCATTGGCAATGAAATGCAAAATGTGGCAAAGATTAGATCGACACTGGCACAGGCTGTAAAAACTTTAAGATGTTCTCTTACTTGGCCCAGGAGATTAAATTGTTCCTGTATTATCCAAATGCATGGAAAGATTTTCTCACGTGTGGTGGAGAGGGCAGTTTCTAAGATTTCTAATGAATTTACATTTGACTAGGGAAGCCCCTGCAGTGTGTACTATAAACACTTTACTTCCTGCTTATTGCCGGCTCTGTAATGACCATAGGGTGGCAGTCTTTGTATTGGTCTTCTGTCTCACTCTAAAGGATTTGAGGAACTGAAATAAAGGTGTTTTCTTAGTCATTATATGGTTATTACTCCGGAGGCGTGATGAGTAATTGCGTTTAGTGGGACTAACACAGGTCTATTATTGGCATTTGTTAAATTTCTAGCTCTTTTATAATAATTGGGTGAGATATTGGTTGACAAAATTATATGTGTAAGTGTTTCCTCTTCAAATTCCTTGTAGTAATTGCATATTTGCACATAGCTGCCTTGTATATGAATTTAAAATTTGAACCGTTATATACTGTTTAATTTGAGTTGTTTTGTACGTAGATTTTATATTGAAACATTTTATAATTTATTATATTACATTTTGTTAACTTGATGAAGGGTTTAAATGTAAACCAATCCTTAATAAAAAAAAAAAAGTAAAAGAAATTTTATTGGTTGGTCGAATGTATGTCCTTTTACTCACCAATGCAGCACATATCGGCTTCACACGAATACATTGACAGTACCGAGCATATGAACTTATCCTTATCAACCAACTTATTTTGGCCTTAAGCCATTCAGAGTAACTTGGAACTTTATCAAATGCTGTTAGTAAAGATTTTCATTTTGCAAATTTCCCCCCATGGATTCCTATGGGGACCTCGAGCCTTGTTGCTATTTTTGAACTGTGTCCTGACTTTTGGAGGTCCGTGAAGCCTTCCGCTTTACTTCCCTTGCCTGATTTGTTAATTCCTATGGATATATTGACTAATTCCCTATGACTGTCAGTACTTTCTCTCTTTTGGAAGCCTTGTATTTTTACAATTGTACACATCACAATGTAGTGCACTTAGGATACTTTGTATCCTTAACTTTTTACCTAACGGTTTATCCGTGTGATTTGTACCATTTTTGTGATATTCCTATTGGGCACTTTTGCATTAACCGCAAGTGGCTACTGTGGAATCGTCTGAGCACCGCAACCAGCTCCCCACATGAAGTGACCACTGCACCCACGACCCCTGGGCTTCCCTCATCCGAAGCAAGGAATGACAATTTTGTCCCCAGTGAATTCAAAGATTTGCAGTGTCACCTGAAAGAATTGGTCTCCGGGTGGTAAGGTAACCTACCAGTTTGTCCCCGCCCCACCAGTACTCCAGAGGGTAATAGGCTAACATTGGGTGGAAAGCCCTTGTCCCAACTCCCTCTGGCCTGGCCCCTGGTCATCGAACCTTGTCTTTCCTAGGACGGACTTGCATTGGGAGTAGTATATAGTGGGGTACTTGCATATTTTGGGGTAAATACATATCTTACTTTAAAGAATGTATCCAAGCCCAATCCCAAAACCCAAGTCCACTGCATCAATTCTGAAATACCTTCTCTGGAGAAACCATAGTTTGTAACTTGTGACATTTGGGCACAATGCCCCATACCTCTTAGGGCTGGACTGCATAAGATGGGGGGAACTGGGTTTGTGTTTATTCGGTTTTGTATTTGAGTACTCAACTGTGGAATAGGGGTATTTAATTTCATATGCATCTTTATTATCCCAAGTGGTGAATGTGTATATATGGATTTTATTTACATTACATACTGGTGATTTTGATATGCTTAATGTGTTCCTTAAGGCCTAATAAGTTTTTAAACTCACTGTCTAACTTATATTACCGGTGTTCCCTGTGGCCCCATTGTAGCCCTAGACACCTCTCACTTTTCATGAGTAAGCCTTGACTGCTCGTCCACTCTATCTTGATTGGGTTTTGGATAACCTCTGTGTCTTCCACATTTACAATAAATAGGGTGACCTCCCAAAACCCATCCCCTAGGGACTTATTTTGGAAATACATCTAACAAATTTAAAATCATGGCCTGCAGCATTTTTGCTAGTGATTTGCCAACAAGTGGAGATGCTAGCACTAGGTCCCTGTCCATAAGAACTGCAAATGCTGTGCCCTTGAATGATATAATCCGGAGTTTAGTGTTTTAAGCACAGTCCTAGCTGGACCTTTTATTATTGGATGTCGCCTATAAAGCAGTAGTAAATACTTCATCAAGCATTTTGTGTTTGGACACTGTAACCACCAACAAGACAAGTTGGGAAAGAAAACTCTATTTCAGTGCCTTTACCCCTAATCCATTTAATTTAACCAACTGGCTGCTTGTTCCTTCTAAAGATTTAACTCCATAATCGGTCATTGTGCAAAAGAATAGGTTACTTACCTGTTGTAAGTTTGGTGCTTGGTATGTTAGACTACTTTGTGGGCCATATGTAAATCCACTAAGGTAATGGTGACCACCAAGAAACAAGCTGATGTTGCTCATCGTCCCTACAGAGACATCTTGCCTCTTTCCAGACCGCAGGATTAAATTTAAGTTCCCAACATTGTCACTAAAAACGTAAGGAAGACATCCCCAATCCCTCGGCCACCTCAGTCTGCCCTGTCCAACTATTAAAAAGCTGATATAAAAGGATTGGTATCTCTTGATGGACGAGCTTCAGTTCCTGGTGGGTGTGCTTGTAGGCTATAAATAAAAGCTATTTACTTGCTGGTGCCACGGTAAGGGAATTAATTGTGGCAACTGGTTCATTTTGGAAAGTGGTGGGTGGAAGTCTTCTCCCTGATGTGGCAAAAGTTGAGCTTTAACCCAACAGGGCCTGGGTATGTTTGGATGGGTGGCGACCACCAAATTGTGGGGGTGGGGGAGTTCGTCCTTGCCCTTGCTCCATCTTTGTGGGGAGTCAATAATTTTCAAGCTGGGTAATCAATATGAGATCTTATTCATCAGAATATTTAGTGAAGGTAAGTAATTATGGGTGCAGACATTCGCCAAATTAAATGAGGTTTGGCGAAGAGAACCTCAATATTTTCATAACCTGGGATCAGCGATTGGAAGCTACGCTCTGGAGTGAAACTGAGGAATAGGTGGTCGGAAACACAGATGGGGTGGTGTGGGAGAAATGTCAGGTACACTGGAGGTGAATTCATGTTGATGTTTCCAGATTGCTCACTGTCTGGCATTTGAAATAACAGATTTCCTTGCATTTCTCAATTTTTCCACTTTTCTCCCCCATGCTGCTTCTGGATGCAGTTCTTCAAACTCTGGCCAGCAGCCGAGTGCTCATTAGGCCCGAGGAGGGACGGCCAGCCCTACCCAGCACTTCCGTATGTACCAACTACCAGTGGCCTTTGTACTCCTGGCTGGAGCACACTAGTGACCCTGCTAAGCACAATCCCAGATGGACCCATATGCTCACCCTTTCATTGTGAAAAGGAATTTCAATGATAGGAAATCCCTCCAAAGAACTGTCAAGGTACTTTAAAGAACCTAATTTTCAGGGTTGATGAGAATATCAGACCACCCAGAAAATTCACACCATCCCAAACCTGGATTACTGTTGTTCCCTTACAGGTGTTCCATTTTTTGTTCCACATTTTGCAATTTTGTTAAGGAAGCCAACAGGCCGAATTGGATGGTATGAAACCAACAGTTTTCGAGATCTTTGTGGTGTCATTCATCGGAAAACACAATCAATGTTGCACAACCTTTGGGTGTGTATACAGTACTTTATTAAAGCATGCCTTAGATGCTGTGCATATACTTCCCCCTTATTGGCCTTCTGCTGAAGAACTGGAGCCTGCTCTGGGATTGTGCTGGTAGTGGAATGGTTTCTGATGCTTGTAACTGAATGCGGTCCCTCAGCAGGTTAAGCCCACCACCCCTCCCTACTTAGATGTGGCAGCCTCCCTATATTTTTTTTTTTGTGGCATTTGGCAGGTGTTTGGGCTAGATGGCAAGGCACTTTATTGTTTTGGAGACCGTTTTTATTTTGTTGGTGTATGGGGTTCACTATTTGAAGATCTATGTACTTCCCTGCCCTCCTCCCCTCCACCTGGTAAATGTGAGGCCTGGTTAATCTGCCTGGTTACATCACACATTTGTCACCAAAGAATATTTTCCATACATTTAAATAAACAACTGAAAACCTATCTCTTCGGGGAACGCTTATTCTTATGTCCTGCTATGTGTTGTCTTTCTGACGATTAGTCCATGCCTCAGTTGCCTTTGTTTTCACACGTACTGTCTTAAATGTGAATAGTGCTTTGACGCCCATGGGCTTAAGCGCTCTATAAATAAAATACAGATTAAGAAAAATTAGACATTCTCCTTAAACGAGAGAGTTTTAGTCTAAGAAGGATAAACTATTGCCAAGAATGTCCGGTTAACCAGGCCTAACCTTTCCTATGTGCAGCTCCTATGGACTCTTTATAAATGCATGGCTCTGCAAACTTACTAGTCAAACTTTGAAAGTTGTGCAACGTAACCGTGAGCTGGTGGGCTTCTTAGCAGGTGGTTCTGAAGAACTTTTTATATACAAAAAGAAAGTCTGATATTTCATTAGGTGTCACCTAACACTCTTCCCACGTCGAGTGAAATCAATTATCACAAAATTTTATTAATAAAGATTAAATACATTTCATAAAACAATCATAAAAATGATCATAGTACATAAAACATAAACCTCAACGGGTTGTTTGACATACTCTAACAGTAAATGGGCTAAAAGTAGTGAGGCATAGGAATCCGAGTGTGATATGTACACACATTTGAAACATTACTCACCCATGGTGTTCCTACTTGTGGTGTTTTAACATAATGTATATGTTTTATGTACTATGATCATTTTTGATTGTTTTATGAAATGTATTGAATCTTTATTAATAACATTTTGTGATAATTGATTTCACTCGATGTGGGAAGAGTGTAAGGTGACACCTAACGAAATATCAGACTTTCTTTTTGTATATAAAAAGTATATGCTCGCAGAGCAAGAAGTCTGTTGATCCCTACCTGTGACTCAGAACCATTTTGAGAGTAGGGTTCTGAAGAACTGCCATACCTACAATGGTACTATTGGTTGTGTTTGTGTCAGTTTAGGAAGCATCCAGGGATTTAGTGCTGGCACCTTTTGGTAGGTGAATTCTAGGGTATTGATGGCGGTATAGGAAAAGATGGGAAGTCAATGTAATGCCTTGAAGGTCGGGGAAAGAGGAGTCCCATGGCTTCTCTTCAGTCATCTGACCTTAATGCAAGTTATGGACTAGCAAGTCCAGATGATATTTATTTGCTTAATTGTACAAATTAATATCATCCAGACCTGCTGTATATTGGTTTACTCAGGGAGGAAGTCATGGCTGAATGTTGGTTCATGGTTCACACTATTACAAGTTCCTGTCAGGCTATTATGAATAGGTTGGAGTAGGTGGAAATAGTGGTGGGATGTGCTGATCATGGATCCAATTTGGATTTTATAATTTAGAAGAAGGATGTGCTAGACCTTTACACTTTGCGATGGAGGTGATTGGCAGATCATGGATGGTTTATTACCATGGAGTACTTTAGAAAAGAAACACTAATTATTCACTGTGGGGAATCCTTTCCATCGGTGGTAGCCTAAAGAACGGTTTCTCAGAAAAGTGCAGTCACTGTCCCGACAAGAGGCACTGTTGCTTCCATCTCTATACAGGTAATTATCAATCAAATATTTGATCTTCCTGGATTGACCGGTTAATTGCACTCCAGACTTTTTCAGTTCTGCAAGAATTCTACCTTACTTTGTAGAAACGTATCCTCAAATTGTAATGCAGAAAGCTACCATTTTTTAACTCAATATTGCTTTCATACCAGAATTTCGAATAGTATCCTGTATTATGAATTTTCTAAACATAGTAATTTTAATACCCTCAAAACATTGATTGCCAACAAAAGACCAATTCACACTCCAGCATAAATTAAACTGACTGGAACTTACCTGTTTCCTTGCAACTCGCTCTCTGGCCCTTCACTCATCTGTGTTACATCTTGCACTTATCATCCCCTCCCACCCTGCTGCACGTGCATGATCCAAATGTTCACATTGCCTAGTTGGACTACTTCTATGTTCTGCTCATGTCTGTTATCATATTCCATTGTCTTGTGGTTCCAAACCCCCCTTCCCTTTGCCCTGTGGGTGCTTTCAAACACAATTTGTTGATTAAGCTCCTTACAAATGACCAATAAAATAAATAAAATATAACCCTCTTGCAAAACATTGACAAGTAGGTGCGTGGTTTATTTTAATTTGTCGAAATAGTTGATTTTGTTGTCGTTCAGTCACTGGACTACATCTCTGGAACCAACTCTCCAGCGGCCTTCACTCTGCCCAGACCCCATTATAATTCAGCATAGGTGTATATATAACCTCTCTAAATAGGCCCATACCTGCTTGATGACCATTGACATCAAACTTTACTATTCACCCCCACCTTGATCCAAAATGACCTGGATATGGAAAGGACACTGAGGACCAGAGAGGAGAGTTCCTCAGAATCCCTCACAGTTGCTAATGACTGCCCTATAATATGGTGCTCTTTGCTATTGCTTCCGCAGTCTCTGTAAGGTACAAAGTAGATGTATAGCATTGCTTCACCCTGCTGCTGTGCCAAGTCACACTGAGTGCCCAGACGTTTGAGGTATTTGTAACACAAAGTTGCTCTCCAGTTGTATGGAAAAAAGAGGTAGTTAGATTTGCAATGTGAGCTTAATAAATGGAAAACTTAATAAATGAATTAAACCATTATCCTGACAGCGGCTATATGATCCATGCTACAGACCCCCTGATGAACCTTACTGTACCTACAAACCCGTGTTTTTCACAATACGTTTTTCATTGCAAAAGTTTTTACTTGTGGTGCCACGTTCTAATGTTCTGTACCCTTAAGTGGTCTGATTTTATTCCATGCATTCTCAACTCTACTATAGCTTTAGCTGGTCTCCTACAGGCTCCAGATTCTCGAGTTCATGAAACACTAATATTTGATTCCATGACTAGTTGGTTTATTTTTGCAGTTTTTGTGGTTTTACTCCAGATTCTGATTGTCTGTTGCCTTTTTCTCTTTCTCTGTAGCACGACAAGCAGCAGTAAGCCAGGTACTGCAATCTGAAAAAAAAGACTAATTTAATAGAAGTGAACGTGTTATTTCTAGAGCACTCCACCAACAGAGAAGCACTGCAGAATTGATATTGAAAGTGAAATCTACACCGATATAAACCCTCCCTGCGTCCAGCCGCCCATCACTGCCCCGGGCATCCAGGATCACTGCACAGATACACGGATCGAACTTCACCAATGGTGCAGGCTGAGAAGATCAACACTCCCTCCCCTCAATCACCCATACTCTCCTGTGTACACTGAGGTGCCTTCTGAGAAGACCAAAGCATCCATGTGTTTCAAACTAATATTGATTGGTGTCCCAGGAAGCTACAGCACACAATCTCTGGATGGAGGCCCAGGCGACTGTTCAGAGGAGGACCATCTGTTTGGAGTATTAATACATCCCCTGATCAGACACACATGGACTATGCTCCTGTTGGTTTGCTCAGCCACTCTGGAATGGTCTCTTTGGTGCACGGTCTGCTCATGTTTTGTATACTTTTGTTCTTAGTGCATCAAATATTAGATGGTGGTTTTGGGAAGTGATGTTTGGCAGTTGTGCAGTCTGCGGTTGGAAATCCCAGCACTGGACCTGTTCTGATATTCTCTTTGGATTATGGAGGTTCTCCATAGAGCAAACTAGAGTAAGAGGGCTTATACTGTGCGATAACCAAGATTATTCTACCGACCCAAGTATTTCATAATGTGCTTGCATGGCAGGTTGCGAGGCCTCAAAGTATGAGATCCCATTACGTCCTCCTAATCTTAAGAGAACACAGCAAGAACACCAGACAATAAAGCCGGATTATGATTGCTTAATATCTTGCTGTGCTTCCCAGAAAGATTGTTGAAGAAAAGGTGTTTATGTGGACTGTGAAATTTTGACACAGTTGTAAGAATGTGAAATCCTTTGCTTCGGTCCTGTAAATCAGTATGGTATCCTTCCTTATGATGAGAGCTGTGAATGCACACCTACTGGATGAAAACTGAAGTGTGGTGCATGTGTTGACAGACAATGCATGTTCATTGGCACTGGTACGACCAAGCTTTTTTTAAATGTGCAGTATGGATCTACAAACCCTGGCATTCCAAATGCTGCTGATTTAAATACAAGAATGACATGGGGCAACTTGGCAGACCAAAATGTGAGTGTTTGACTTGAAGGCATCACTCAAAAATGCATCCTGTCCACAACAGGGGTCACCCTGTGGGCAGATACTCTCTAGTCTGTCCAGTCACTGTATAAGGGGTTGCTTTGCACATATTTCTCGGATGGCTCTAGTTGTGTCACGCTCACCTCAGCGACTCCTCATTTCTGTTTAATGCTGAAGAAATAGTTGTCTGAAAATGCACTCTGAGTAGACTGTGAATTAAGGGGGGCATTTGATTGGGAGTATTGGTATGCAGTAGAAGTTGATCATTTGTGACTGGGTACATCTTGCCCCCTTTGCACTTTGGGATTTTAACTTGTTTTCTGCTGTGTATGGATTAATAAACTGTTTCTACATGCCAGGTGTCCTGTTTGGTGTGCTCCCTGAGATTCTCCTAATACTTAGGGTGGTGGTCTCTAGTGCTTTTCACATGCTGCTGCGCAAACACGCAAATGCCATCTGAAAGGAGCGTCCCCAAACTTTTGATTGTAACATGAAATTAAATCTATTTCCTCTCTCTCCACCCAACTCCTCAACATAGTTTCCTTTTGGGCCTAGCCCGAGCTATATTCACAAGGACACAAATAGGCTATAAAAACAAATACCCCACATTCTCCCCCTCAATTAACTATTAACCAATGTAGCTACCTCATTTCCTCGATCGAGCTCGGGGGATGCTTTACCAATCTTTGAGCTTGACTGTTGTCACGTTTGCAGCGCTCACTTAGTTAATTTTCTTATTCAGCTGAATCTTCATTTGTGGACCAATCCTCATCACCCACATATCCTGGTTTCTCGGATGTATCAATGTACTGCATGTCTTCATCTTCACTCCTATGTGGGGAGCTTGAAAAACTGTTGCGTGTAATCCTCTTGTCATGTCGCTGAGCTGTTATCATTGACCTATTTTTGTCCATCAGTTACTGGCCCTGGGTCGAACGGTGGGCTTCCTTTTATGAGACGTTGATTGGAGTACTAACACTTTATCTTCTATTGGAATGTCTGAGGTCTGTGTTTTCTTCCTTCTGTTAGTATAAGTCTTCATCTCTTCTTTTTGCCTCAGAATCATGTCTTTGTAACTTTTGTCATGTGATGTTTGTCTCTGGTCTCTTGCGGTAATCTTGTACGCACTTGTCTGCCAAACATCAGCTTTGCAGGACATTTGTCCATGGTATTGAGGTGCATTTCTGTAATTCCTCAATAATTGATAGATCTCTAGCGGTTTCCTTGTGTTGGATATTCGCACAGGCCTTTGTTGGTTATAAAATGTTCCACTGTCCCATTGGCTTTGGGCCCTAGTGGAGTTATTCTTCAGTGGTGGAAACCCATGCATTTGGAAAATGCTCTGAATTCTTGACTGGTGAAAGGAGGGCCATTGTCTGATTTGACTATTTTTGGTATCCCATAAGTTTATTCGGTCTAGTGCTTATATGACTGCAGACTCCGCTGTGGACTGGATTATTTGAACCTCGAGATAGTGTGAATGTTCGTCTACCAGTGTATATATTCCTGGCTGTAGTGGGACGAAGAAGTAAATTCCTATTTCTTCCCGAACGCTGCTGGGTGGGGGTGTTATGCTTAATGGTTTGGATATGTCTGTTGTTGTGGACTTTGACATATATTGCATCCTTTTGTGGGTTGATTCCAGTAAATGGTCCATTTTGGGTGACCATACTTTTGCCGTAATTAGCATGTCATTGATACGATTTTCCGGTGTCCCTCATGATGTAGCTATATTACTTGTCGATGCAGGGTGGGAAGGGGATTACAATCGTATTCCCCTTTAGTAGTAGTTGAGAATTCGAAATAGAATCTTTTACAGGTAGTGTCTGTATGGCATGTAAGTCGACTGATGTGCTCATCTCCCCTAGCCATATTGGGTGTCTTAACTTGTCTGATTTTAAGGCAGGTGGTGACGTTTAATGTTGGGCTTTTCAGCTGTGCATTGAAAGTCTTCCATTGATGCACAATTTGAACAGTTTACTTGATGTATAAGCGCCTTGCAAATGCACTATAAATAGCCGCATCATACATGCCTACAGCATCACCTAATTGATGTATTGGTCTGCTATCAACACCTTGGTGAGGGCAGCGGCTGCTCTGACAAGAAATCTGCGTGATTTGCTTCCTTCCCTGGCTAGAGCATGATGTCGAATTTGTAATCTTGCAACCGCAAACCCCACTGTGCTATGCTTGGTGGCATGTGTATCGGGAGGATAGCTCAGGGGCAACGTACTCGCCTTGGATGCAAGACGACACAGAGCAACACAGGTTCGATCCCCGGGTCTGCGCTTAGAAACCTCTGGGTATTAAGCGCGTTATAAATAACCTATCATATCATATATCATGTGTGCCGGAGGTTTACCATAGATAGTTGTTAGGGCTTGGTGGTTGGTTTATGGTAAATGAATTCCCAAACGGAAATAAATGACTGTTCACATGCCCACACCACAGCTAAACTCTCATTTTCTGCCTGTGAGTAGGCTTGCCCAGTTTCCATAAGATTCCCACTCGCATAGGAGACTATCCTCTTGGGCGACATAGACTTATCAGAGTATTGAGCTTGTATGTCAACTAGGTTTACAGGGCTGGCATCCACTGTTATCTCCTTGTTGAGATTGGGGTCAAAGTATGACATACAGATTCTATGTTGCGTCGGATCTTATCAAATGCCTTCCTGACTGTCATGGGGCCCCTATGAATTCCTGGTCTTTCTTCAGTTGTCATAAAGGAACACAGATCGATGCAAAATCAGGAAGATATTGTGTGCAATAGCTTGCAGAACCTAGAAAAGATCTCAACTGAGCAATGTTGAGCGATTGAGTCGCCTCTGTCTGCGCTTTCTTTTTGACTGCATCAGATTCAATGCTTTTCAATGAAAATGTGTGCCCCAAAAATCTGAGTTGATTGTCAGTCGCATTTGCCTTGATTGAGAGGTGAGGTTTGCATTTTTAAGGGCCTTGTAAATTTCGAAGTGCATAGCATCATGTTTGTCTTGTGATGTACCAAAGACAAGTATATTGTCGCTATGATTAAAATAATTATGGTTGATGATCTTGTGCATTTCCACAGCAGCCGACGATATTCTGAAATGTAGCCCCTTGTGTCGTAATAAACCTAGAAGTGTTGTCAACGTAGTGATGTATCTGTAGTCTTTGTTGAGCTCTAGTTAATGGTACCTTTTATTTAAATCTAGTCTTAACAATATTGTGTCTCAGTTTTAACAGGTGCATCATATCTGTTATCCATGGTGCTTGTTGTCCCTCTCATGATTGCTTGGTTCGGTATTCTCATGTCTATACTCGGATGTTTGTGATTTTGCTGGACCTTTCTTGGGCACTAGCACTATGGGTGTGACTGATGGAGTGAAGCCTTTTACAGGTTCTTTGATGCCTTGTTGATGGATTGTAGTTCCTTTTCTACTTGTCCTTGGATACTAAAACCGATACCCCTGTAGTGCCGAGCCACTGGTTTTACAGGCAGATCGATATGTGATTTGACTTGGCATCCTTTTCGTTTCCAAATTCCTATGAATGGTTATGGGAATGTGGTTTCTATCTTGGTGGATCTAGTTGGTACAGTACTTGTATAAGACCATATGCATCCACAGTAAATGTTTGTTTTTCTAGCATGTATTACTGCTATCTGATTGATCTTTATATGAGCACTTGGCTGTGAATGTACCAGTGCAGTGGTTGTTTAGAGCTGTATGCATATTTGTCTACATGGGCTATTCTCAATTTTGTTTTACGTGAGCAATTTCTTAAATTAATCTTTGTACGTCACATTTGTAGTAGTTCCACTGTCAGTTAGAAACTGGTATGCCTGTTCATTAATCTTCAGTGAAAGGATATGACTGTTAATTTGCTGTAGAGATCCAAATGGAAAATATGTGCCCCTTTTTCCTTCTCTCATGACTCGATGCGAAGTTGGTCACTCGTAGATGTGATGGTTGCTCTCGGATGATGTAGCCTTCGGTTTGGTTTGTGTTGTCTTCTAGAAGATGCAAATCATCTGCTTAATGTCAGTCTGTCTGAATGTGGGAATCTCCAACTTTCTTCTCCTATCCTCCTTCGGCTTGTGTACACGGGCTTAGTTAATGAATACCTAGTCATCTCTAGTGTAAGTAGCACTTGTTGTTGGTGTTTGGAATACTGGGCGGAAATGGTTTTCTTGTCTGCATGCGGATTACTCCTGTCCGAAAGTGGGGTGGACACCCTTGTGTGGGAAATCATAGCCAATTTTTTGGGCATTATTTGATGCATGGTCGTCGGTGTGTTTGGCTCCATTTTGAGTTTCTCCACCGTGGTAACTTGCATATAAATGGCCATGGTAGTCTGGGCCATCGTGAGGATTTGGATTTCAGGTAATGTGGGGTTTTTGCAGTAATTTCTTTTTCAAAAGAAGTGATTCGCGTCCTGCTTGATGACTTCCTCATTGGAATACAAGTGGGAAGTTGAAATTTTTCTCATGTGCGCAGTCGGATTACGAAAATGTAGACAGTTTCCCCTTTTGGTTTAGTAGTGTGGCTATATTGTCTTCCGGTATTTCATATACACAGCTGGGCCTGTTGTCAAGCAGTGGAGGCCCCTTATCCGTCTATCGTCTTGCAAATCCTTTGCCTTGTCATATACCTTGAAATCCCACATCCACCTGGCCCATCTGGGCCTTTGGTTCGTTTTATCTGGCATGTCAAATTGCACTGGTGCTTCAATTGTGCTGTTGCTTCCCAAAGCCAAGTCTGCATTCAATAAATACCTTTCATAATAATAATTGGCAAAGGGACATGTGGACGCAGGGTCCACTACGGCTGATTTGTCGGAGGAGTGTTCCTGGTCTGGCATGATGGTGAAACAGGCTGGCATGCCCTGTACGGAATGTGCGTTGACCCTCCAATCTTATAGTGGGAATGTAAAGACGAGGTGACGCCAGTCGTAATATGCTATTGTCTTTGGATTAGGGTGTGGACCAGGGTGTGGTCAAGCAATGGGGTGTTAGGCTTGTGTGTGTGTGTGTGTGTGTGTGTGTGTGTGTGTGTGTGTTTTTTTTGTTGTTTTTTTTTGGCTCTTGTCTTGGCCCCTTGGCCCCTACATGGGGTCTGTGTACAAGTCTGTGCTGGCTTATGCTTCTCGTAGTGTCAGGAGCGGGCTGCTACGGTGAAGTAGTGTACCTCTTCAGTTGTGCCGCTTCCGCAAATAAGGGAGGAGCTGATTTGTGAAAAAGCATGTGTGGTGCAGATGAGGTCTTCTGATTGGGGGGGGGGCCCAAAAAAAAACCAGGAAAGTGAATTGCCAGGCAGAGCGCCACCGTAAGAACCGCTCAGCAGGGCCTCCCAGGTTGTAGAAGTGCGTGGAGCAATGCGCCACAACAAACTGATCCGGGAAACAGACAATTTCATGTGCCTTGCAGTGATCTCAAAGCTTCCACACACTTTCAGTTGTAGCAGGAATCTATATTTCCCCTCTCCACACAACTCCTCAACGTCATTTCCTGTGGGATTGACCCAAACTATATACCCAGTGGCACAAATAGTCTATATAACAGGACATTACAGTGCAGTTCACTCACCTGTAGCTGTACTCAGAGGGCTTTTAATTCACATGACTGGAAATGTCCTTTCTGTGACAAAGGCACTACTAATTTAAATTGTATCAGTTGCAAATGTGTATGCCCGTGTGAAAAATCCCCCCCCCCCCCCCCTACTTTGTTAGCCTAAAGTGCTTGTCATCAGATTTCCAGGTCGCCTTGTGGTGACTGGCAAAGTTGTCCGATCATTTTTGCAAAGACTTTTCTGATCATGAGTCATGTGGCTCACCAGAGAGGGCTCCATTCAGAGAAAACTCATGTTTCATCCAAGTTTGACCCTGCCTCCCTCAATGCATCAGCGACTTTTAGCTGGGATTTCCAATTACCTACCATTTCTCAGCTTTGTGAAACTGCTGTTCGGTATATTTTTGCCCAGACTGCTAATGATGAAACAAAACATTGAAACCGATCTGTATTGCATCTGCAGACCCTGAAAGGTTAAGTTACCTACAAGGACGTTTTCATAATCCAATTGCATAATTGAAACTTCTTTTAAAAAATAGTGGTAAACCAGACAATAGTCTGATCAGAGTGATCGTGTGGTTGCTGCGTCAATATAGCAATTATGGGCAAACTCCTGCATGGAAGCCAGATGTAAAATCTAGTGTTTTGTAAACACTGGGCAAGAGGTTTTATTTTCAACACTCGACCAGGTGTGCAGATCTGGGCAATTGAGACATAGGTGAAGAAAGCCTTTGTTCCCACCTTAGAGAGAAATGGAATTTCAAGGGTCACTGTTCAGGACTGAATAATGAACAGGCTTTTCAGGTGCAACACTATACATGTCCTGGAAAGACAGCACTGAGAAGCACAGGTTTGCTACCCAGTGCCGGTCCTGCACATAGAGACAAATAAGAAACCAATTATTTTCTATCAACTTTTTAAGGTTATCCAAAATACATCCGTTGTGGACTATCACTGGTACATGCTATATGTTAATACAACTCGTGCTATGGATGTCTGAACAGCCCCAAGTGCCACAGGCTAGTGCAAGTTCAGTAACGCTAAAGGCACGCCTTGACGGGTGTGTTCATGGTGTCACTGCTGCCTAGCCATGTGGGCTGTAACCCTGGTTAAGTGAGGTTGGGGAGCCAACACAACATACTAACTTATGTTAATTCAGTAGCACCCACAGTTAAAAAGGGTCAGCTCGCAGTGTATTCTTCTGAGCCGGTTTATGTAGAGCAACTACCGGTCCATCAACTCCCCAGCCGTACCAGGATCTGTCCTCCATGGAATGCTCATTTGCATCATGCACTCGGTGTTCCCATCATTAATAAAAAATCACTCTCCTCTAGCATTCGAGCAGGATACAAATCTCTGGACCCTCGCCTATTTAACATACTCAAAATACAACCTGTGAAATTGCACTATTAAGTGAGACCAGGGATACATCACAGATGACCATGTACAATTCGCTACTGAGGAAGAGTCCTATTAGCCAACTAATCTCACCGATTTACTGACTAGTAAGAAGACGATCTGAACTGCATTCCTTTTAACAAGTGTGCGCTGTTGTCCTGAAATACTTAGAACAGACATTTTACTAAATATACCTGGATAAACTGAACTACATTTAGTGTTGGATTTGGACCTGTTTAATGCGTGGTTAAAGGACATTCTAGCTTATGCTACAAGCGGTCATACTTGGCTTGACATGTCTAGGAGAAAAGTAGAGAATTGAGGGGACTAGGCAGACAAACCTTGAGTAACAATTGCTAAATACGTGCCTTTTAAAAACATGTTTTGCTAAACTAATCGTTCCTTAGGCAGGCAAGCTAAAACTAAAGCACATCTGGCAAAAGTCCGTTTTGGGAAAATTACAAGTGCGAGCAGGGCACTTTGTAATGTCTGACACACACTTTGCCTTGTAGTATTGACTAAAGGTGCACTTTGTCAAATAGATGCCTTGGAAATTTGAAATATGCCAATGTAAAAAACAAAAACCTTGCTTTTTAATGGATGTATACACATTTAACCACAGACCTTCTAGATGTAAAACACTCCCAACTATAATGTAGAATATATATTAAGAATAATCATTGCATGGTACTTGGGTGACCTTGAGGAACGGTGGCAATACAGAACAAAAGCCCAACTGACTAACCAATATGAATTATATTGTGTAGAGCTATGTCTACTAACAATACGTGACATTCTAGCAGGTATACGTTCTTTCTAAATAGCAGATTCCTAATAAATGTAACAGTTAAAGTTTACATGGTGCAGATCGTCAATGAGAAGACTCCTGCCTTTACCTTCTGTCAGTCTTTACTAATGCAGTATTTCATGTCCAAGAAAGACGCTGGTTTAGTAAGCTTTCAAAAAGCCTTATTTGCAGCTCCAGTCACATCAGGAGTGTGGGCTATAAAGACATGACGAACCCTTTCTGTCTTATATAAGTATCTTTTTTATTTTTATTTTGGGACCTATTTTTCTTAGTTTCACCATGTGATACATCATTCTAAGATTTCAAACGGTCACCAATCCTGAGGGGGCGCTGTTGCGCAGGACGAAGATGGCCGCCTAGACGAGAGGTCCGTGCTGGGTGGCGTAATAACAGCATAATCCGGCGTTGCTGCGTGTCTACTAGACAGAGGGACTACAGGATCTACCACATAAATAACTTCTGCACCTCATACCCGAAATTCGACTCCTGGGCTCGCTCTGCTTCGGAGCCTTGGGCGGTCATAGTTTGACCGGCGGCACTGTGCAGCCAGGCCGGCTGCCACTTCCGGAGAGATCTGCTACTGGAGTCGGAGGCGCGCGGCCTGCGTGGGTGGAGGGGCCCCCTTCCAGCCCGTCACCTTATCCTACAGTTGCCTGCGCCCGAGTTCCTGAGATGCGCAGGAGGGGGCTCCTTCTCTGAGGAGCTGCTGTGGTCGAGGCCCCCGGCCCCTGTGACACTCCTGAGTGTGGCGTGGATGCCTCTGCTCCTGCCTGGAGGAGCATCGAGCGGGCCGGCTCTGCACGGCTGCTGCAGACGTCTGCTGCTGGAGCGGGATGTCGTCGCCGCGCTTCCATCTCAGTGCGACCCGGTCTTGGCGGTGAGTCCCTGCGGAGGGGGGGGGGGCTCGGATTGGATATCGGCACCACCTGGATTGGCTTCGCTCCCCCCACCCCCCGGTGGTCGGTCAACCACCCACGGTACCCTGCCCATACCCGAGCCGCCATCATACAGGGGGGCAGTGCCCATTCTGGGCCTCTGCAGCTGGCAGCATGTTCACCCAATGTGACTGGACCAGCAACGGCCGCTTCATAACTTGGCTGTGTGCGGGAACACGGCTCACTTGGGCGGTCCTGGGTTTTGTGCCAATTCGCGCCTAGACTGCTGCACCAGTGGAGTGACATACCCCCTTTGTTGCTGATGGCTCTGGTGGTGAGGGCATTGGGGCACCAGGGAGCTCCGGGGCGTCACCTGATCCCACCCGCCTGCTACCACCGCCCTTCCTTTTAATTCTGGACTGTTTAACCACCCGGGTGCAGTGTCGGGGTGGTCCGCACAACAAATCCACGACTAGAACTCTATATACTACCATTACACCAGCACCGTGGGACGTCTATCGGTGTCTCCTCCCTGCATACGCTGTGATCCTTACACGTTAGTTGCCTGGAGCGCACTGGGTGCAATACCCCTTGGCTGGCCCGGGATCTTCTACTGGGTGGCTGACCACACCCTGGATTGCTTATTCTGTACTGTGGAGGGGCCCCCGATGGGCACGCTTGTAATCAAAGCCCTAGAACTGTAGTGTACCCATGCTGCACCCCGGCTCTCCTATCCCTGCACCCTTAAATAGAACACTGCTGAACTTGTTGCTTTCATACACTCCTAACTTTGGTTTTCTCGTTCATCTGCATATCTATCGCATACTACAGCAATCTAGCCCACCTATACGTCCTGTTGCCGCAGGTCCCGGGCGCCTCTCTCCCTTAGGGTGCCGGAATCCTGCAGACCAGTCGTGCCCCGGGGAGCCTTCTGTGGGCTCCACTATTGACCCCCATCGCCCACTAACCTTAGGTTGTTCTCTTCTGTTATACCCTTGCAGTACACGCAGGCTTCCCGGCCAGCCGGCCTGTTCCTAACCTTCATCATGATTAAGGGCGCAGGGGGAGGAAAAAAACAGAACTCCATTAATATGTTCACCAAGACACCGTCCAGGCAGGCGGAGGAGGTACCGGAACCCAGACCCACAACCTCGACCCCCTCAGTCTTTGTAGACTCTCAGAAAATGGAGTACATTCGTGAAGGGTTCACTACACTACATTCTAAGTTGGATGACATGAATGGTTCCATATCCTCTATAAAGGTGCACATTGAGAGAACCAACAGCCGTGTGACTGAGATTGAGACAAGGGTCGGGGTTATGGAGGACGACATGGGCCCCCTTAGGGCAGAGGTCTCCTCATTGTCCAGACAAGTGAGTGAGCTGGCCAAAAAAAATGAGGATCTCGAGTCGCGTTCCAGGCACACTAATTTCTGCATAATCGGGGTTCCCGAGGATGTCATTAAAGAACCCATGGAGGACTAGTTGGAACGCGCTGCTCGACTCCCCTAATGTAACGCTCACCTGGCTCCCACGGAGGCGCTGACCTGGTCTGGATTGCTGTGACCTCTTCACGCGTGATGCGCAGGATTCGAAACACCGACTGAACTGGACCCCCAAATCTGGCTTGTCTGGCCCGTAGAAAAATCTTTCTGTAGGTGGAGAAAAGGGATTAACTGTCTGCAGAGTATTGTGATTGCTTCCCACCTCCCCTTTGCGCTTCTCTGACCACCTCCGAAATCCCCAATCAAGGCTCACTTTAATGTTTGAATTGATGAGCCCTCCATCCTGCTTCTGGTGCAGGGGCGCGTATTTGACCAGTTACTTCACTGGTTTCGGAAGGCAAAATGCCGTAAGTATGCAGTTTAAAAAGATCCAGAGTAGAATCTTCTTTGTTTGCTTTTCTTAACCTGCGATCTGTCCTTATTTTCAGGTGCAGAGTGGAAGTGATGCTTCGAGGGATATTGCCGGAGATAAACTCCGGTGAGTTCGTGATAAAATGATCCCTTTAAATGTTTTTGAATCCCTCTAGTAATGTCTTTCTTTGTTCCCCTTAGGGGCTGGGGTGCGGTACCAGGCCAAGAAGTGGCGCCGACTCGAAATGAGGAGTGGTTCCGTCAAATATGGCCAGGTAAGTCTTGTGACGGAAAATCAGGCTTTCCTCATTTGTTCCTCCTGCTCACCTTGTCTCTTCTTCTCCCCTGCAGGTGCAGAGATGTGGCGGAATGCCCAGAAGGTCGCGGTGGATAGTGAAGAGCCCACGAAGCAGGTGAGTGATGCGCGGCGCTGCAACAAGTAGCGCGATGCTTTTAAAGAATGTCTATCTTCAGGATCGCTGGTGTTGGTTCCGGACACAGGTAGGAAGTTAGATTAAGTTCTTGGTTTTCACCTTTTCTCTTCCCTTCCTTCCTTTCAGGTATCCCAAGATCGAGGCGGGCGTGGCTGGAGGCAAGATGCAGGAGCAGGCACGGTGAGCGTTCAGCTGCTAGATGCAGAGCAACGCGAAGCACGTGTGGCAGTCCGGGCGTGGTTTAAATAGCCTTGGAAGAAGTTCCAGTTAAGTATTCTTCCACGGTCCCCACCCAAGTAAAATAGTTCCTATGATAAAATAATCCCTCCTAAGCCTCATTTGGCTTGAGGCTTCATGCAGCATGGTCTGCGTCAGGTAAGTGCACCAAACACCCTCTCCAAAGAGCCCCTATTAGGGGCCGCTGGGCTTTTACCCGAGGGCATGATGCCTGCTCCCGGGGGTGCTGGGCCTGTCCTAGTGCTCCGGGTGTAGGCATCATGACACCTTAACTCTCACCACATTTCGCGATAGAAAGAGCCCATCGAGACTTATCAGCCAAACCTAGACCAGGTGCACCTCCCTGTCGCATTATAGCCAGGGTTCTGAACTTTCGAGACCGGGATGCCCCCCTCAGGGCGGCAAGGGTCAAGGGGAGCTTCTCCTGGGGTCGGCTCGGATCCATCTATATCCTGATTTCGAGGGGATTGGGTCCTCCGACATATTCCATATCTATGACCGGTAATGTCCACAGCTGTGCTGCTTCGGAAAATCTTTGGCATCTGCGTCGATGCGCCGTCCCCAAGGACCTCCTCCGACGGCCGACGTCACCCGATGTGATAAGTAGGACGCACGACGCCCATAGCCTCAGTTCCGTTTTTTCCACCGTGTTCGCTTCGTGAATCTCAGTACGCCTCGACTCGTTGGAGTTTGCTGTTTTCAATTCTCTGTTCGTTGAACATGTTCGGTTTTTTGTGAAGACCTCTTCGTGGCGATGTCTACTTCGTCTTCAACCCCGCGTCCGGGCTTCAAGAAATGCGGGGACTGTGGGTCTAAGATGTCGGTCACGGACTCGCACAACGCCTGCCTCTGGTGCCTCTGGGAGGCCCATGATACGGACGACTGTGTCGACTGCCAGTCGCTCACGGCAAAGGCCTTGTGGGAACGCAAGAAGAAGCTGTCGGTAGGCCGGGTGTCTAAACCCCGGAAGTCAAGGTCTGTGGGGCTTTCGACGGATGACTCGAGGGGTGACTCTCCGCATCATCGTCAGAAGTCCAGTGAGTCTCCTTCCAGGAGTCGGTCTCGCCACTCCTCCGCCTCTTCGAGGCATTCCCGGAAGCGCCGGCATTGGTCGCCTTCCCCGTCCTCTTCCGAGGACTCCGCCCGTCAGCGGGTCGCTTATCCCTCCATGCAAGCGACACCGGAGGAATGGGCTTCCTTCGGGAAGCAGGTGCTAGTGATTCTTGAATCGCAGGGCACCGGTCCGTCCGCGCCTTCGAGTGGGGTCGGTCGGCACCGGTCGAGAGACGCCACTCGTACGCCTTCGGGCTCGGGTGGTCGGCACGGCTCGCGGGAGAGGTCCCGCTCGGACAAGGGTAGCCATTCTCGCCATGCCTGTTCCAGGTCCCGGTCCTCGACGCACTCAAGACTGCGTGGTGATGTGCCGTCTTCGAAGAAGACGTCGACGATTTCTCTCGAGGCTCTGCCTCCGAGGGGGTCGTCGGCGCCTGGGTCGTTGAGGGACACGCTCGGAGCTCCGGCTTCGAGGCCTGTGTCGACGCCGATGCTGGCGGCGCTGCAGTTGACGTCCACGCCAATTCGCTTGACGTCGACGCCTTTTCTGTCGACGCCGACTCGTTCGGCGCCCTCAACGTCTTTCGGGGCAGTGGTGTCGGAGGGGCCCCGTGGCACGGGGTTTGCCCCTAGAAAGGCTCTGGCTAAGGTCAGGCACTGCTTTTGGTCCCCAGAGGTCTTCCTCTCCCCGCCTGGAGTACATTTCAGAGGGTGATGAAGGCTCTGATGACGGCTTGGTTCCGGTTTCGGTTCCGGATGAGCTAATCTCGGGCCATAGCCAGTTTGACCTGAGGCAGTCACTGCATGATGCCAGTGGACTGGACACCTCTCCGGAGGTGGTTTTGTAGGCCAGAGCCTGGCACTCATGCCGATTCTTCATATCGGCGCCTTATGTCTCGGGTCACTGAGTACTTGGGTTGGTCAGCTCCCCCAGGGGAGTTCGTTCAGGATGATTTCACGGACATCCTTGATCTCGGTCCCCTCACTGACCCGGTTTTGCCATTTCATAGGGCTTTGCAGAGAAGGGTGGCAGCGGCTTGGACTGCTCTGGAGAGTTTCCCGGCAGCGGGCAAGTCTTTGTCGCAAAAATACCGTCCAGCCAGTAGCGACCCCTGCTACTTGTCCAGGCACCCCACTCCGGAGAGTTTGGTGGTGCAGGCGGCTACGGCCCCGGCAAAGCAGGCGTCTGTAACGCTCACCTGGCTCCCACGGAGGCGCTGGTCTGGGTTGCTGTGGCCTCTTCAAGCGTGATGCGCAGAATTCCGACCACCGATTGAACAGGACCCCCAAATCTTGCTTGCCTGGCCTGTAGGAGTATCCTTCTGCAGATGAAAAGGGGGATTACTGTCTGCTGAATAGTGTGCTTGCTTCCCCCTTTCCCCCTTCGTTCCTCTCTGACTTCCTCCAAAACCCCCGGTTTAAGCTCACCTTATGGTTTGGAAGGATGAACTCTCCATCCTGCTTCTGGTGCAGCGACGCGCGTTAGTCCAGTTACTTCACTGGTTTTCAGAATGGCGCTGGCAAATCCACTTGACTTTCTGAGCGATACGCCGTAAGTATGAAGATGCAAAAGTTCAAGTGTGACCTCCTTTTATGTTGTTTTTTCTGTCCTTTATTTCAGGTGCAGAACAAAGGCGATGCGTTGAGGGGTTAAATTGCCGGGGTAAAATCAGGTGAGTTAGTGATGAGGGCGACCCCTCTAAATGTCTTTATAATTCCCCAGTAATGTCTTTTGTCCTTTCCCCATAGGGGCCGGGTGCGGTACCTGCCAAAGATGCGGCGCCGACCCGAGATGTGGAATGGTTCACCAAGAAAAGCCGGTAAGTAATATGGCTGAAAATTCGGCTTTCCTCTTGTGTTCCCTTGCTCACCTTTTGTCTCTTCTTCTCTCCCTAGGTGCAGAGATGTGGCGACCGTGCTGAGAGCCGCGATGGAGCCGGGCGCGTCTCGGGAACAGGTGAGTGAAGCGCGGCGCTGCAGCGAGCAACGCGGTGCTTTTAAATGGAAGTCTTCCTTCAGGAATGCTGGCGTGAAGATTCCGGATGCAGGTAAGAAGGTTGAATAAGTTCTTGGTTTCACCTTTCTCTTCTCTTATTCCCTTACAGGTGTTCCAGGTTCGAGGCGGGCGTGGCTGGAGTCCAGGTGCAGGAGCAGACACGGTGAGCGTTCAGCTGCTGGGATGCAGAACAACGCGAAGCACGTGTGGCTGTCCGGGCGTGGCTTAAATAGCCTTGGAAGAAGTTCCAGGTGAGTATTCTTCCACAGCCCCACCCAAGTAACAAAATAGTTCCTTCAGAAAAATAGTCCCTCCTAAGCCTCATTTGGCTTGGTTCTTCATGCAGCATGGTCTGCTTCAGGTAAGTGCACCAAACACTTCCCCTTATGAGCCTGGCGCCTATGGCGCAAAGACTGATGTCCAACATGAGCCTGGCGCCAACGGCGCCATGACAGAGTCCAAAGAGCCCCTATAAAGGGCCGTTGGGCTTTTACCAGGGAGCGTGATGCCTGCTCCCGGGGGTGCTGGGCCTGGCGCTCCGGGCGTAGGCATCATGACAGCGTCGTATCCTACCATCCCTCCGGATAGGGACGACAAACGTTTTGACGGCTGGGCGAAGAGTGTTTTCTTCAGGGGGTATGGCGCTTCAGGCGGCCAACTCCATATGTGCCTTGTCTCGTTTCACACACACTCTGTGGAACTGTGTTGCATTAGCGGCTGAACATATTGCTTGCTATGGTTCAGGATGGCAAGGATGCTATTTGTGAGGCCGTTCAGTCGGGTTTGGACTTGGCAGATTGTGTCAGCCGGTCCATGGCGGCGAGCACCGTAATGCGCAGGTTTGCGTGGTTGCGGAAGTCTGGGTTCGCTCCTGATGTGCAGTCCCGGCTCCTCAACATGCCCTTTGACGGTGAACACCTTTTTGGCAGCAAGGCTGACGAGAGCCTTGAGAGGTTGCAGACCTCCAAAGCTGCAGCGATTGGGCGCTGCAGTTCGCCAACCTCTGCCTTTTCGTCCTAGGGGACAGCAATGGAGGGGAGGTTCCTTTCGCTATTACTCGTCCTTCAGTAAAGCGAGGGAGCTAGCAGTCAAAGAGGCCATCGTAAGAGTGCCAGAGGTGGAAATAAAGGTACTCGAGGTGCCAAGGCCGCGCGGGCAGTTGCCTCTTTGCCCTCAGGCAACGCCGCAGCCGCTACACTCAGTCATGAGGCAGGCCCAGGTTCGCCGGTTGGGGGGAGGAAGGCTGGCGCAGCATCTTGTAGAGCGGCAAGCCATTACTTCGGATGCTGTGGCTTCTGAAGAGTCCGGATCCGCTCCTTGCGCAGGAAATTCAAGCCCTGCTGGAGAAAGGCGCCATAGAACTGGTGCCTGTAGCGGAGAGGAACAAGGGATGGTATTCCCCTTATTTTTTGATATCGAAGAAAGACTGGGGATTGAGACCCATCATGGACTTGCGCGGTTTGAACAAACTCCTTAGAAAGGACAAGTTCAAAATGGTGACTCTTTCTCAAGTCCTCCAGGCCCTTCAACTTCAGGACTGGTTGGTGTCTCTCGACCTCAAGGATGCTTACTTCCATGTGCCGATCCATCCCAAGCACAAGAAGTACCTGAGGTTCGCGGTTGGCGACTCGCACTTTGTTTCGGGTCCTGTCGTTCGGATTGACCTCCGCTCCGAGGGTTTTCACCAAGCTCATGATGGTGGTGGCAGCGCATCTCAGGAAAGGGGGGGATTCACGTCTACCCCTACCTGGACGATTGGTTGATCAGGGGGAGCTCTCCCGAGCAAGTCCTGGATCATCTGTCAATCACCTGCCACTCCCTTCACAGGCTGGGCTTCTCCCTCAATTTAAAGAAGTCCCATTTGACACCAACGCAGCGGCTCCAGTACATCGGAGCAGTGCTCGACACGTCCCTAGGGCAGTGTTTTCCTCCTCAGGTGAGGGCTCTTCACATTCAGCAGATGGTGCACAAGTTTCAATTTGCCCAGGATCTCCCAGCGTCCGAGTTCTTGAGACTGCTCGGCCTCATGGCATCCTGCATTCTTCTGGTGCTAGAGGCTCGTCTGCGGATGAGATCTTTGCAGTGGGCACTCAAGCTCCAGTGGTCTGTCCTCCGGCCGGCTGTCGGACCCTGTTCAGGTGCCGCCCTTGGTAGCCCGGGACCTTCTGTGGTGGGCCGTCGAGGGCAATCCGATGAAGGGGGGCCCCCATTTTGGCTGCCCTGGCCGGAGGTGTCGATCGTGACGGACGCATCCCTCACGGGATGGGGAGCTCATGCCAACGAGTTGACAGTCAGCAGTTGTTGGTCTCCGTCGGAGTCCAGACACCATATAAATCTGTTGGAGCCGAGGGCTGTCAGGCTAGCCCTGAAGGCTTTTCTGCCGACTGTGCGTGGAAAGAGTGTCCTGATTCTAACGGACAACACGGTAGCCATGCACTACCTCAACAAAAAGGGGGGGGGGGCAGGGTCACTTCCACTGTGCAGGGAGGCGATGCAGCTCGAGTTCTGGGCCATCCAGCAGGAAGTTTCGATCATGGCTGTTCATCTGGCCGGAGACGACAACGAGACGGCGGATGCTCTGAGCAGGCAGAGCACGATCTCTCACAAGTGGGAGCTGGCTCAGGAGTATCTCCTGGAGATCTTCGCCTTTGGGGGACCCCTCAAGTGGATCTCTTTCGCCTCCAGTGTCAACCGGAAGTGCGAAAGGTTTTGCTCGCAGGAATTTCCTCCAAAAGGAGCCTTAGGAGACGCGTTCGTGGTGGAGTGGTCATTCCCACTGCTGTACGCGTTTCCTCCAGTCCCCGTCATCCCGCAAGTGCTGCGGAGGTACGGAGATTCGGTTCCCGGATGATCCTCATTGCTCCGGCGTGGGCCCGGAGGACGTGGTACCGGGACCTTCTAGACTTGTCCATCTGCCCTCCACGTCGTCTTCCCTACCGAGACGATCCGCTCTCACGGGAGGGGGATCAGGTTCTCCATCCAGAGGTCTGATCTCTCAATCTTCACGCTTGGCTTCTGAAAGGTTGAGGTATAAGGATTGGGATCTCCCTGAAGACGTGATGGAGGTGTTGCTCTCGGCCAGGCGGCCGGCAACGAAGTCTCTGTACCGTTGCCGTTGGAGAAAGTTCTGCGACTGGTGCAGAGTTCAGAATGTGGATCCTTTTGAATGTGACATTCCCATGGTTCTGTCTTTTTTGCTTTCTTTGGCCCACAGGGGCTTGCACGGGGGACCATTAAAGGTTACCTGGCGGCGCTGTCCATATTTAAGCGCCAGTCTGAAGTGTTCCTATTTTAAAATGCCTTTAATTTCGCAGTTTTTGGAAGGGCTCACTAATGTGTTCCCTCCGTCACCTTTTCTGGTGCCAGGTTGGGATTTGAACCTTGTTCTTAAGTTTCTTATGGGTGCTCCGTTTGAGCCTTTACATTCTTGCCCTTTGAGGCTGTTCCCTCTGAAAACTCTGTTTTTGGTTGCGGTTACTTCCGCTCGCAGAGTGAGTGGGTTACAGGCACTTTCAGTTAAGCCACCCTTCACTGTTTCATAAGGACAGGGTTGTCCTTAGAGTTCGTCCTTCTTTTTCTACAGAAGGTGGTTTCGGAATTTCATTGAGCCAGAAGGTTGTTCTTCCGGCATTCTATCCTCCTCCACATCCTGTAAGGAAGAGGAGAGGCTCCATAGGCTTGATCCTCAGAGAGCGTTGAGCTTTTATATTTCGCGCATGTCCGGGTCAGAGTGGACGATCAACTTTTCATTGGTTACGCTGGAAAGCGTTGGGACAAGCTGTGACGAAACAGACTTTGTCTCGTTGGATTATTTTAGCTATCTGAGTGTTACCGCTTGGCGGGTAAGGATCCTCCGGCTGGCTTGCGGGCCCATTCTACCAGGGGAGTGGCTGCGTCTACTGCCCGGCAGAGGGGAGTTCCTATTCCTCACATCTGTGATGCAGCCACCTGGGCTTCAGTACATACTTTTGTACGTCACTACTCCTCGATTCCATCAGAGGGCAAGATCTGGCCTTTGGCAAGGCAGTTCTCTATTCCGCAATTTGATTGGGCATGCTAAATTTGTATTCTAATTTCTTTCCAACCTCCTTGCTTGGTACTGCTTTGGGAGTCTGTCATAGATATGGAATACGTTGCAGGACCCAATCCCTTCGAAGAAGTTACTTTCTTACCTGGTAAGGTTCTTTCGATGGGATGGTCTGACGACGTATTCCATATCGCTCGCTCCCTGCCTTCCCCGCTGCAGAATTTCTTTTGCGATTGCAGCTTGCATTCCGCAAGGCCTTGTGTGTCTGACTGGCAGAAAACTGGTGGCACACGTTCTGGGGAAAAAACTATAACTGAGGCTATGGGCGTTGTGCGTCCTACTTATCACATCGGGTGACGTCGGCCGTCGGAGGAGGTCCTCGGGGACGGCGCATCGACGTCATCGACGCAGGACGCAGACGCCAAAGATTTTCCAAAGCAGCACAGCTGTGGACATTACCTGTCATAGATATGGAATACGTCGCCTGACCATCCCATCGAAAGAACGTTACCAGGTAAGAAAGTAACTTGTTCTTCTCAGTTGCGGTTCAACAGGAACACAAAACCTTCATGGCAGTAAAAGAAAACGACGTGATAATCAAGTTAAATACTCAATGCTATACCCCGCCAAGTTGCGAATTGAACACTCCAATCAGGTCTTCTTCATGATCCTGGAAGAGGCTTTCAAATTCATCGACGAAAATCTCCCGGGCTGACTGCATATGACCCCGTTACTCTGTTGTTGTCTGTTACATGTTTAACCGCCTAATGGGGAGAGTATACCCTGTCCTACTAGAGTGGGAGATCCATCCGCCAGCCATGTTAGCTCTGCTACTTCTGCCTTAGGATGTTCTGATCTCCTCGATATGTGTGCCTAAGTTATTTTCAGGTTAATATTTCCAACGCACACTTTATCCTCAATTGCCCCCAGTTCGGAGCATCGCCACCAGGGACCGCACAGGCCCCCAGGCGTTGCCATTGGTTTGGATTTGGTTGTTTGCTTTATGGGGGGGGGGTTATTCCTCTAATTGGGGGAGGGATGTGGGTGAGGTAGGGCAGGGATGGGCGTTATGTAAAAAAAGGCTTGATGTACACAGGGAGGGCAGAATATGATGCAATGACAGACTGGTCGAACCCCTAATGGAGTCCCGGTTACATGGTCGGGGCATCTGGCCCTAGGTTGCTATTCCCCTGTACCACTTGGTCTGTCAACTCATTCCACTCTAGATGGCGATAATGATATAAAGTTCATGAGTTGGAATGCGCGGGGGCTTGATAACTATGAAAATGCGACAATTGCAATTACACGCTGAGCGCCTTTGACACAAATCCTATTTCTCCAAGAAACGCAATTGTGTACCGAACACTGCAGAAAGTTTGCTAAGGGGCGGGGCCCTCAAAGATATTAGACTAGTCGGGGAGTCATGACCCTGATCCATAAGTCTTAAATTTGACTGTAGATTCTCACAGATGGACCCATTGGGTAGATATATTTTGCTCCATGGCGATCTGCACAATAAGGAACTGGTACTGTTGAACATTTATGGCCCTAACGTGGATGACCCCAAATTTTACCTTCACTTAGCCTCTCTATTAGCCAGCTTCCCGATGGTACAGCTGCTTTGGGGAGGTGACTTCAATACAATATTGGATGTGGATCTTGATAGGTCGGCTCCAGACCACGTCAGCATATACTGTTCTGACATCCTTAGTATGGTTGGCCATTGTAGACGCATGGCGACTGTTGCACCCTGAGTCCCGTACATACACTTATTCTTTAGTCCACGACTCGCACTCAAGAATCGACAGGAGGTTGATGTCGGATATACTGATCAGAAATGTTTCACACCAATCATTCCTTCCTAGAACCCTCTCTGATCATTCCCCTGTGACGGTCTCTTTGTTGGGGTCCGGACTACGACAGAATTCGGGGGTGGAAGATGAAGCCGTATTCCTTACTTGACAGTCTTTGCTTTGGAAGTGGAGACCACCATCGCCGATTTTTTTCGAGATAAACACTAACTTGGTACCGACATATTCTACCTTGTGGGAAACCTTTAAAGCCTACATTAGGGGCGTCTCTATTTCGAAGCAAAGCAGTATTTTGAAAGCAATTCGAGGGGATATCCGGAAAAGCGAGGCAGCCCTTGCATCTCTCGAATCTCCGTATGGCCTTCATCAATCTTCCGAGACACTAGCGGCCTTGGGTGCTGAGCTAGACTTTTTTCGGTCCCACGCAGAACGCAAATTAAAATTCCTTGATGGCCCCCATCTTGCGAGAAAATATGGGGCAGGAGAGAGACCGGGCCGAGTATTGGCCAGACTCATCCGTCGCGAGTTCGGTTCCCCCAACATCCCAGCTATTGAGAGAGCCGATGGCACCTTAGCCACACTCCCACGAGATATCAATGCAGAGCTCCTGGCATTCTATGAAGCCCTCTACTCGGAGGATGGGAACACTCCTATAGCGGAGATCGACACCTTCTTAGACAGCCTTCCTCTATCGGTCCTCTCATATGAGACTAACGGCATCCTTGAGGGACCCTTCACTGCAGAGGTCTCCAGAGGCTATTGACTCGCTGGCATCTGGCAAATCCCCTGGCTCTGATGGCCTCCCAGTAGAGTTCTATAAGCGCTTCAAATCTCTCTTAATTCCCCGCCTTATGGCCTTGTGGGACGAGGCCTGTGAAGTAGGCGAGCTCCCTCCCTCATTTAGGGAAGCCATTATAACAGTCCTGCTCAAGCCTGGCAAACCCCCTTCCCAATGCAGCTTCTATCGCCCCTCATCATTGATCAACTGCGATGTGTAGATTTTTGCTAAAATGTTAGCCTTACGCTTAGTCCACTTTATGCCGCATATTGTCCATCCCGATCAGGCAGGATTTATCCCAGGTCGCTCCACCTCTTTGAATCTGAGGCGGTTATTTAACATCATTAGTAGAATCAGCCCAGATGTTCAGGCAGTAGCTGCCACACTGGATATGCAGAAGGCCTTTGATTTAGTGTCTTGGGGATACCTTTGGCAGGTCCTTGAAAAATGCAAATTCGGTCTCTGGTTTCGTTCTTGGGTTCGTCTACTCTATACCAATCCGGTGGCTAGGGTCTGCACCGAGGACAGATGCTCCTCTCAATTCCAAGTTACCAGAGGCACAAGGCAGGGCTGCCCCTTTCCCCCTTAATTTTTGCTATAGCGATGGAACCTTTTGCGGATATGATGCGCCAATACCATGCATATAGGGGGCTGCGATCAGCGGGCCAGGCGGACATCATTTCCCTATACGCCGATGATGCCTTACTTTATATCCATTCCCCAGCTATCCTGGAGGATGTTGTCCGCATCTCCGGGCTCAAGGTAAACTTCCAAATCTACCCTGTTCCCACTTACAGAAAGTACACATCCCCCTCCTGACCTTATGGGGTTCACTTGGTCCTAGTCAAAATTCACGTACTTGGGTATAGAAGTCACCCGGCCTCCTAAGACATCGTTTTCCGAGAACTATCAGACCTATCTCACGAAGCTCACTGAAAAGGTCTCGGGCTGGACGAGACTCCCACTTTCCCTGGCTGGTCGAATCGGGGTCCTAAAGATGGTCGTTCTCCCCCAACTGTTATATACGTTTATCAACCTACCCCTATGGCCTGGAGACGGCTTCTTTCGGACACTGACTCATACCATTAACACTTTCCTATGGCACTCCGGGGCAGTCCAATTAAAACTCTCCACTCTGGCCACCCCCAAGGAGGGTGGAGGATTTAACGCCCCTGATTTTCTCAAATACTGGCTGGTGGCGCAAGCACAGTTTGCCGCCTCCTGGTTCAATACACAGGACCCACGCTCCTCATGTCTGGCTGGAAAGGATGGCGGTCAACGACCGCGACGTCCGCTCCTTAATTTTTGCTCCTCTGCCGACCATGGTGGAGTCTCTGGATCCCGTTGTCAGCACTTCCCTCGCCCTCTCTAAAACCTGGAAACTATTGGGCACGCTTCATCTATTTCATGGTGATCTACTCTTATGGAACTTTCTCCCTGGGGTCTCACATCTACCATTACCCATCATACACCGGTGGGCCACAATGGGCTTCGAGGTGATCCGCGATACTTTCGGAAACGGCAACTTCACCGAGTGGTCTGACTTACCTGCCGTTCTCCGTCAGAAGCAATCAGCGTGGCTTCAATACACATCCCTCCGGAAGGTCCTTAGGGTCCGATACACAGAATTCCCCACGATACCTCCTGATGACCCTCTTGTTGTGGAATTATGTGACTTTTAATCCTTTAGAGGGAAAGTGTCCAGACTATATGCCCTGGTGCAAACCAGAAGGATTCCCCCCTCCCCTTTTGACAAATTGAAACGCAAATGGGCTGTGGACTTGGACATCGAGATGACCGATGAACGCTGGAAACACATGTGCTTGCGCATGCACGTGTGTCCTTCAATCCTCGTTTTAAATTAATCCAGCTCAAAGTCCTACATAGGTACCATCGCACCCCTATCCGATTACACTACATGTCGAGGGATCATTCCCCTAGATGTCCCAGATGTGGATCGGACGACGCCACATACATACACATGCTCTGGTCCTGTCACTGTACTGGGAGTCGGTATTTACCACCTTATCCGCCATTTTGGATTGTAGATTAATCCCATCCCCATTACTGTGTCTATTTCACGACTTCTCCGGCCAGAGCCGCGACTCCAAGAAGTTAGCTGGCCTCTGCATGCTACTGGCTGTTCGTTGTGTCTTACAATGCTGGCTCCGCCCTGCCTCGCCTCGCACACAGAATGGCTTAGGGCGGTGACCTGGGCTTCGGACACAGAAGAGATTTGGTCTAGTCAACAACCGACGCATTCAAGACCTAGGAATATCTGGTTAAGTTTCGTTCCTTCATGGCACCTCCCGACACAGACTCTGACTCTGCATCGCGTTCCTCCAGCTCCCCTTTGCCCGCAGGGGACGAATCCTTATTGACTTAGATGGCTGTTACCCTACTGCGCTGATGCATGTGGAGCCAAAGAACCATGGTTGTCCTATTGTTATGTACCGTAAATTGTCATTGCTTGCCCATGTTGGGCCTCTGCCTGTACTGTTGTGTCGTCAAGCTAAAAAAAATGACTGTTTAAAAAACAGTCACCAATCCCCACTCCCACTTCTCCCGACCAGAAGCATAGTCTCTCCTCTCCTTTTGTTTAGAATTTAGGATCCAACCAAATCTAGAATTCTGATCCTGTGTTGGCACCATTGAACAATGTAGTCGCTTTTTAAATAGGACAGTACCGACCCTCAGTCTTTCTTAAATCTCTTGGTCTCCTGCATCTTGTAGGTGACCCATTCCATGGCCACGAATGACCACGCTTTCTGCAGCCAGTCATAAATGGAGGGTGGTTATTGTTCCTTCCATCTTTGTGTGATCCCTAATCGGGCTGTAATTAAAAGTAGCATGAAACCCCCCGCCAGCCCGGACCAGTTTGTGTTTTTGTCAGGCCTTTTGTGTTGGGGTCTGCACATCCATACCCTTTCTCCCACTTCTCCCAGCCCATGGAACATCCCTTGCATTTCAGTCTTCACTTCCTCCCAAAACTGCTGTAGTACCAGGCACTCTCACCATACATTTTTTCCAAGTCCCAACTTTGTCACAACCCCTCCAGCACTGATCTGATACTTGTGGATACATTGCATGTAGCCTCTCCGGGGAGTAGTGCTAATGCACTAGGATTTATATCCACATTTCTCTCATCTGTATGGCTCTGGTTAGCTTTGGAATATTCCCCCATAGATGTTTCCAATAATTCCTAGAAATTGTTTCCCCCCCCATGTTTTTCCCATTTCTTCATGTAGTTCCTTTGAATTACTTCTCTTGATCATTGATAAGTATTTCTGATGCTTCTGAATCTGCTTAGAATCACATGCTGTGCATATAGTCTGACATCTAGTGGTAAACGTGGAGTATTGCATCTGGTCTTTCGAGGATCGAAAGGGGTACGTCGACATGGACGTGCTGGTAACGCTGTCCCTAACATGATGTGTAGTGTACCCAAAATACCACTTGTGTCGAGGTCCCTCAGATTGTTTTTTTTGCCCAGCTAGATGGTCGCCCTATGAAGAGCTCGTACATTATAAAATAATTTCTTTTTGTCCACAACCGTTGGTAGTTTAGTCTTCGACCCTTCGACTACTTCTGCAACACTACGCCAGAGACGCCTGTGGAATACGGGGTCTGGTGCTTCGGTCGACGCTGTCAACTGCGTGGCCTCTGCCTTCCGGCCAGGCCTTTACTGTAGGGAGAGTGGGGCCCTGGGGTCTTGATTTATTGTACAATGAATTTCCTTCTCCTCCCCTCTTTTCCCTTTTGGTCTTGCTGTTGCATTTCTCCTCAGCTAGGGAGAGGACTCCTTAAGGTTGGCCCGTCCTGCAATGGCAAATACCTGTGGAAGGACACTCGCTGAAGGTGTAACAAGTGTCTGCCTCGTGATCACGACAAGCGATCCTGCTAGTCTTGCCAACTTTTACGTCCAAAGATGCTAAAAGATCAGCGGATGAAGCGGTGGGCAGCCTACGCCATGCAGGCCGAGAGTGGTTGCACTGTCGGCTCAGGTGCCTTGAGTGACAAGGATACAAGCGACAGCCATGGCTCTGATGTGAAGGCCATTGACCCCATCTCCCACCGCAGAACCATCAGGTTCCGAAGTGCCCGGCCCCGACAGGCAGGCCACTGTTGCTGCTATGAGGAGACATCCCGGCGACGGGGGCACACACTCGTACCACTAAAACAAAAGCACACAACCCCACAAGCTTCCTCGACGGAAACATCGAGAAAGCTACAGACGCCAATGGGCCCGTCGTCACGGCATGCGTCCGGGCATACCTATAAGGGCTTCTCATCCAAACACGAGCACAGACGCGCCTCCTAAAAGCGTGCCAGCCCCAAAGGTTTCGGCAGTGCAGCAAACCTCGACCAAGCCCAACACTCCCCGATATGCTGGTGCTGCGCAAGGGTCTCACCGCTAATGTTTTGGCTACAAATATACCTAGAGACATGTCGATGTGTATTCAGATGGTTTGCTGCCTCTTTCTAATGCTACGACTGAAAAAGGTCATCACTCCTAAGGAGCCCTGTCCTCCAGAAGAGCCATTCTCCCCCCCCAACCCAGATCCTTCTGGTTCATCTCTGTGGATCAGAGTTAGGTTTGAAGGTTATATGGACAAACTTTCAAAGTTTGTAGATTTTTCTGAAAAATGTATCACCCCAAAAAGACCTAGGGAGGAGGATTCCTGCCCTACTCAACCAAAAGTACCAAAACATTCTAGTACATTTCCCCCAGGGAGAGGGTTTAAAATTCTCAGAACCCAAAGAACTCTGAGGACCCCCCCTACAGTCATGGAGAAAATCAATTTGAGGAGGCACCTGACCAATGCCTAGACCGGGGTCAGGAACAGCCGGTAGAAGAAGCACCATGGCTTTCCCCCACAACTACTCCAGATCCAGACACCCTGTCTCTAGTTCTCCTTCTTCACCTCCTCAGAGGCAAGCCTCACCCATTGATGACCAGATGGCCTTCAACGCAATCCTCAAGAGGGCTGCGGACCATTTTCAAATTGTCACTCGAGGCAGTACCGGACACACTTTGAAAACCTCTTCAATGAAAAAACCCCCACAAGTCAAGCGATACCATTGCTGAACTGTTAAGAAGCGCCTCGTGCCCTCATTGTTGTCTCCATCGCTTACAAAAGCAGTCAACCCTCGCTCTTCATCTTCCGAACCACTGTACATACGGGGCCATGCCAATCCAGATTCCCTGGTAGTCCCTACAACCAGAAAGTGGGCTGGAGTGCTGTTATGCACTGCAGAGGCATCATCAGACAAGGACTGTAAAAAGTTGTACGCCCTCGGAAAGCGCATTTCTACACTACATGAAACACTTGTGAATAGTCGCGTTATAAATGCCATATCATATCAGCCGCATATTCCACGAGAATGGTCAACAACACTACACTGTTGGCAAGTTATAGTGACGTACAATGGAACTTACTTCAGGAGGGCCTTGAAGTCCCGGAGCCGGTACGATCACGCCTGCTGGCGGATATTTCGGAAGGCAGACGGGTCAACCAAAACATCCTGAAAAACACCCTAGATGCAGCAGAAACAGTGGGCCGAGCCCTGGCCCAGGGTACCCTTCTAAAAAGGCATGCCTGGCTCCAAAATTCGCGCTTTAAACCTGAAACAAAGGCATCCCTTATAAACAAGCCAGTGTAGGAGGCTAATTTGTTTGGGAGGGCAGTAGACAATACCTTGGAAACAGCAAAGATGCATGAGATTCTTAAATCTCTGAATCAAATTACAGCTAGACCCGATCAACAGCAAGGAGGCAACTCGCCGTTCCTTTCGGGGGCAATCCTTCTCACGTTTCCCCCCCAGTCCTCCACAACAAGTATGGTACAGGGAGTGCACCATGGTCCTATGGGCAGGCAGCTATGCAACAGGTCAATACCAACAAAGGGGTTAGCGAAGAGGCAAAAGCAGGGGTAGGCTCTCCACCTCAAGATGCTCACCGGCCTCTGCTCAAAAATGACTTGCCAGCCCGGGTCCCCTCCCATGCCTCCATGTTTGGGTGACGAATAACATCTTTTCTCAACGCATGGGAGGGGGTCACTTCAGACCAGTGGGTGCTCAAGACCATCGCCCACGGTTATTGTATAGAGTTCAGCCAGCCACTTCGATACTGTCCACCAATGTTCAGACGCCTATCACCAGAACACCTGAAAGTTCTGCTACTAGAGGTGAAGGCCATTCAAGAAAAGGGCACCATAGAAGTCGTCCCCCTTCTACAGGTAAACAAGGGTTTTTATTCAGTGTACTTCCTTGTCCCCAAAAAGGATCTCACCATGCGCACTGTGTTAGACTTGCGCCCTGCGAACAGTGCCACAAAAGTTCAGAATTACAACCTTACAGGAAGTAATCCCACTGCTAGTACAGGGGGATTACATGGCAACATCGGACATGAAAGATGCATACTTTCATATTTCAATGTTGCCAGTGCACAGAAAGAACCTAAGGTTCATGATGGAGGACAAGCACCATCAGTTTAAGGTCCTTCCCTTTGGCATTGTCTCAGCCCCAAGGGCGTTTACCAAGATACTGGTGGTACTAACATGTCACCTGCGCAGGCAGTCCATTCCAGTCTATCCTTCCCTCGACAACTGGCTAATGAAAGGGGATTCGTACGGAACATGCCTATCAAACACCCATAAGATAGTAGATCTCCTATTGAGTCTGGGATTCTCGATGAACAAGAGTCCAGCCTAGACCCCAGCCAAGAAGAGCAATTTCTGGGAGCTCTAATTCAGACCAAAGACGGCCTCCTCTTTCACTCCAATGAGAGGGTTAAAAACATGCTGTCCCAGATCCCTCATTATGTAGCCAATCGCGAGGTGACAGTACTCAAAGCCATGCGACTGTTAGGGATGATGGCATCCTGCATTCATCTAGTCCCACACGCACGTTTGAGCATGCGCCTCAAGTCAATGGTGTCAGGCCAGCGGACAATGGGACGATCGAGTGGTTGTCTTGGCAGCCCTTGTTCTCTCTCTGCAGTGGTGTTCAAGGGAAAGCCTCTTGCAAGGGAAGACCTTCACTACCCCCGCAGTAGAAGCCACTCACCACAGACTCCTCTCTGATGGGGTCGGGGGTGGGGGGCTCACCTCCTTCATCAGACCTCGTACAGCGTTTGGTCCACAGCGGTAGCATACAACCACATAAACCTGTTGGAATTGCTAGCAGTATTCAAAGCCCTGAAAGCCTTTCAAACACACCTCCAGGGAAAGACAGGCCAAGACCTCATGGACAGCACCACGACAATGTATTACCTGAACAAGCAAGGGGGCACTCGCTTTCCAGGGCTATTCAAACTGTCCCAGGAACATATGGGAATGAGCTCTCAGACCCAGGATGTTCCTCCTGTTGCAACACATGCCAGGGGAACTCAATCTTCTGGCGGACGTGCTCCGCAGAGACTTCCCACTACCCGTAGAGTACGAGTGGCGATTGACATTGTTCTTAATGTCTTCACAGACTGGGGGTTCCCAGAGATCAACGTGTTTGCAACTCTGGAGAACGCACAATGCCCAGATTACACGTCAAGGTACCCGCAGCACTGCTCTAAGGGGAACGGTCTCTGGATAACATGGTCAGGGCAATTTGTTTACGCTAACCCGACTCCCCTACTCAACAAGATAGTGCACAAGATGCACCAAGAACCAGTCACAATGATTCTGGTGGTCCCTATGTGGGTCTGCCAGCCCTGGTTCTTATCTAATGGCAATGTCAATTCCCCCCCACCCCTCCAAGGAAGCTTCCATGCCCATACAACCTGCTGTCATGATGCCTACCTCCAAGGTGCCAGACCAGACCCAGCTACCCCAGAGGCAGACATCATGTCTTCAAGGGAAGTCACAACAGCCTCAAGTAGGGGCTCTTTGGACTCAGACCTGGCGCCTTTGGCGCCAGGCTCATATCGGGCCACAATCCTGGCGCCATAGGCGCCAGGCTCATAAAAGGGGACTTTGTGTTAAAGGTGCTTAGTGTTAACTTACCTGATGCAGACCATGCTGCAACATCCAGGCCTTCTGAGGCCTGAATGGGACTACTTTATCTTTGGAACTACTTAACCACACCGGTGTGGTCAGGGGAGGAATACATACCTGAGGAAGGATACATACCTGGAACTACTTTGAAGGCTATTTAAGCCACGCCCAAGCAGCAACTCACGCTTCGCGTTGTTCTGCATCTAGCAGCTGGAAGCTCACCGTGTTTGCTCCTGCATTCTGTCTTCTGCCACTCCTGCCAGCATCCTGGAACACCTGCAAAGAGAGAAGAGAAGAGAAAAGGGTAAAGAAGAGTCCTTACCTGCTAAATCCGCATTCCGGAGACATCTCGCCGACGGTCCTGAAAAGGAAGACATCCATTTAAAAGCACATCGCATCGATCTCTGCAGCGCCGCATCTCACTCACCTGTACAAGGTACCACCACGTTCTACGGCGACATCAGGACTCGCAGCCACATCACCGCGCCTAGGGAGAAAAAGACAAGAATAAAGGTGAGAGGGGAAAGAAAACAAGGAAACCTTAATTTCCATTACAAAGCTTACCTGTTGGGTTATTCCAACTTCATTTCGGGTCGGTGCCGCATCCTGGCATTTCCGGACTCCGGCCCCTAAGGGGAAAAAGAGACATCAGCGTTAGTGGGCGCATGAAAAGACGTTACCCAAACGCCCATTAAAGACTTACCTGATTTCTTCTGGATTGAGCTTCGTTTCGGGTCGGTGCCGCATCCAGGCATTTCCGGACCCCGGCCCCTATGGGGAAAAAAAGACATCAGCGTTAGTGAGCGCATTGATACAAGGACACTGAGAACTCTCATCAAGCTCACCAGAGTCTCATTCTTCGGTTCCACAACTCTTCTCGGAATAGTTTCCGCACCTGAAAAAGAGACAACGAACAATTATTATTGCAGAATCCTTACGGTACTATACCGGGAAAACAAAACTTGAACCCTCTACAATCAAAATCCCAGTGAAGTAACTGGATACAACGCGCCCCTGCATGAGAAGCAGGATGGAGAGCTCAACCTTTTAAACCCTAAGAAAGATATTCCTGCGAGCCAGACAAGCCAGATTCGAAGGTCCGGTCCAGTCCATCTTCCGGGTCCTGCGCTTCACCATAGAAGAAGCAACAACACTCCAAACCAGACCTGCGCCTCCGTGGGAGTCAGGTGAGCGTAACACCTATCATCACAGGACAAGGGGGAAATGCTCCATCCATACTCGCAAACTCTCAACTTAGTGCCCTAGCTCCTGAGGTCGTAGAGTTCGGACACCTCCAGCTTCCGCAAAGATGCATGAACACACTTGGAGAAGCAAGAAAGCCTAACACCAGTCATTGCTACTCCATCAAATGGAAGCGCTTCGTCATTTGGTGCAATTCCAAGAGCATCAGTCCCATAGATTGTTCACAAACACACATTGTACTGTACCTGACTCACCTACTAGACTCAGGTCTGGTCTTTATTTCCCTCAAGGTCCACTTAGCTGCACTCTCAGTTTACACTACATCCCAGAAAAGTTTTGTGGTGGAAAAATCCCAGTAATCAAGGCTTTTATGGAAGGGGTTAAAAGACTTCATCCCCCCCATTTCTAACCCAGTTCCCATATGGGACCTGAATGTGGTACTAACAAGATTAATGGGACCTCCCTTTGAACCAATACATAAGGCTAACCTTTAGGCACTCCCTTACAAAACCGCCTTCCTGGTGGCATCACATCAATAAGGAGAGTTTGTGAACTACAGGCCCTGTCAGTTTAAAAACCTGTGTCACAATTCACGAAGATAAGGTGGTTCTGCGCACTCGCCCATGGTTTGTGCCTAAATTAATTTCAAAGTTCCATGTAAACCAATGAATAGAACTACCCACCTTCTCACAGAACCCCACTAACATGGGAGAAGGAAGTCTCCACACACTTCATTGGAGGAGAGCAGTCCTATATTGTCACGATCCATGCCCCTGACCACCTCAGGTATAACAGCCGCCCCCTGGCAGCAGTGAGGCTAAAGGCCTTCACACTGGCCCCAAGGGCCTTAAAACTCAATCAGAAACATACAAGGAGTCAGTCCTGGCGCCGGCGCCAGGCTCATTATCGGGAATAAAGCAATACCAGTTTTGGACCTTACTCCAACATGGAGGCCTATTACACAGCTCAGTTCTTTAGAACCAAGCCATGCCGTCTAGTGTTTTGGGTGTGGCTGGGCCTGGAACTACTTGGCCTGGGCTATTTAAACCACCCCCAAACAGCAGAATACGCTTTGCGTTATTCTGCACTCCTGCAGCGTAACGCTCACTGTGTCCAGCTCCTGCTCATCTGCTTCTCCGGTGGCCCGATCCTGAAGCCCTAGATCCGGATTCCATCAATAACCTTGGAAGAACAAAAACAGCGTTAGCGAGCAAGAACACTTACCTGAGAAGTAACCGGTCTTGAATCCATCCTGCGCTACGCTTACCTCGCCTATCTCTGGAGTTTGCAGCAACCTGCCAAGGTAAAGAAACAAGGACAGCATTAATAACAATTCTCACCTGGGCAAGCAGCGAGTCCTGGCAGCACCCTGCGCTTCTCTTACTTCGCCCATCTCCGGGTTTCACTGCAACCTGCAAGGGAGAAGATAAAAGGTCAGCATTAACAAAGCACTTACCTAGGCAAGCAGCGCTTCGATCGCTCATCACTCCTGAACATCACCGCAACCTGTACAAAGAGAAGAGAACACAGGCTAGCAATTAACACCAATAAACAGCACAGCGCTCGTGCATCAATAACTCACTGTGGTCTTTGCCATCGGCGCGGCAACTCTGAGATCGCAACCATCCCTGTGAAAGCAAAAAGACATTGTTGGGGAACAGCGTAGTGGAGCAAGACGCTGAGAAGACAGAGAAAACGGAGGGAAAGAAAGAGAATAAAGACGGGAAAGACATTATAAATCACCTGGAAGACAGCAATCAGAGTCGGAGTCGCAGCCGGTCTGGACCTGATATTAGGGCACACGGACCAGTGAAGCAACTAGATCCACGGAATGCCCGCACCAACCACACGCCCCTGCACAGAGACGCAGGACGGAGAGTTCAACGCACAAAACCTAAGTCGAACAATAACCCCAAGGAAGGGAATTTGGACCAGAGGGAGGTGGGAGTCCACCCATCGCAGAACCATTATCTTAACCCTCCATTCTCCTGTTATAGGCGCTACCCAACGTCTGGTACATAACCAAGCAGAGAGGGGTCTGGGATAGCGCTTGGACCTCCATCCAGTATCGTGTGGCGCCCCGTGGATACCAGGTGAGCGTAACCTATATTATCTGGAAAAAACTAAACCACTAAGGAAAACAAACCAGTTTTTTGTTTGTGGCAGCTGGTAGAGAAGGGGCAACTGTCTCTAAATCAGATGTCAAAATGTGGATTATAAACTGCTGCACTCTTGCACACTGGTGCTTCCATTGCATTCATTGCAAATGTTCCACTTGAGTCCATTTTGTAAAGCAGCAACCTGGAGTTCTGTACACACCTTTACAAAACCCTACTGCCTGGATACTCCCTCTAGGTCTGATTCTCAGGTGTGACAAGCGGTACTAAGACATCTCTTTGCTACTGTTCTTTCACATATCCCAGCACCATTTCTGGGTACTGCTTGCTAGTCTATGCACAGCATGTGATACTAAGCAGATTCACAAGCATCAGAAGACATGCATTACTTACCGTAATAGCATTTCTGATGCTTGTATCTGCTTAGATTCACATGCACCCACCCTTCCTCCCCTCTCGGAGTAGAAGGAACATAGACATCTTACTCCTTTCTCTCTCTGTACTCTCACGATAGTCATAGGCTCCCTCACAGCAGAAAAAACACAACCAGAGGGACATCGACGCATGAGGGATTTTGTGTACACTACACGTCACGTTAGGGATAGTGTTGCAGGCACGCACATGTTGACGTCCCCCTCTCGATCCTCAAAATACAAGATGCAATACTCTGCGATTACCACTAGATGTCAAACATTATGCACAGCATGTGAATCTAAGTAGATACAATCATCAGAAATGCTGTTACGGTAAGTAATGCATGTCATATGTCTGAGACCAGTTTCTTTGAACCGGAGTGTGTTAAGTATGTTTTAAATGGTGTTGGTGATCTCGTTGCTGCCCATGTAACAGTTGGGGTAGTCAGCCAGTGTTTCTGTTCGTATTTGAACCGGTCTTTCCCCGTCAAGCCGAGCACCTTAGTAAAGTCCTCAAATTATTTAATTGTTTGATCTCGAAACATGTTGCATATCTTTAGGATGCCTGCCTTCTCCCATCTTTTTGTAGGCCCCTCTTTTCCATCCCTGGCTGAAAATTGGGGTTCTCAAACATCGTCTAAATGGGGTGGGGTCCACCGTAAGTACCCCTCTTTTCTCCTCCTCTCATTTATAGCCCCATCACCTTGCTGATAAGATTTGGGTACCTATGTCGCTTATTTTCCCATAGCAGATCTGATGCTGGGGTTCTTGCTATCGCTCTATACTGCCCTACCCATATCTTGTGTGTCCCTTCTGCATGCCACTCTTATTACCTGCAGTTGTGACGCCTCATAATATCTGTGAAAGTGTGGTAGAGCTAGACCTCCTTTGTTTTTCTGTGCAGTTAACATCGATCTTGCTACTCTGGGGGTAGGGGGGGTCTTTTTTCCCCAATAAGTATATTTTTTAAGTTCTCTGAATACTGACCCTAATGGGGAGTATTCTGGGTCTCCCTCCCTACTGGAAATGTGTGAAACCATTTTTGGGAGATATGGATTGGGGTAAGGCTGACTGTAGGTCAGATGCACCCTCAGGGAAACTTTAATTTCCCTACTCACTGGTTGCCACTACTGGCAGGACTTCTCAGCCTCGGGGTTTCTCCTGTCAGCAGCACGATGAGCCCATTCATTGGATTTACCCTACCAGAATACTGTGCAAGGCCATCTGCACTGGATCAAGGGGTATCGGGTAAAATGTTCCTCACCATTAATATCGCTATATATATATACATATGAAACTGGGGTTGCGGGGAGCCCCTTGCTCCCTTTAAAAAAATATGGGGGTTGCAGGTGTCTCCCCTGCAGGTACCATGGCTTAATATCGGCGCAAAAATAAGGTGATATTTTTGTATGGCGATATTTTTGCGGGGATATTAACACATGAAACTGATCAAAGACCAGAGGTTTACAGCAATCTAAAAGCCAGAGGCTATGTGAAAATGTACTGCTATTGGAAACCAGCCTCGATCTTCTGTATCCACACGCAATGCGTTGTAAATCAACACAATTTGCCCATTCACTAAATGTTTGGCTTCTGATCACAATTATTCGGATTATAAACCGTTGGCCGCATTACAGAATGTATTGTGCCTAGGCATTTGTAATACATTGTGCATCTCGCACATGACCAGGGAAATCTAGGATTCTGGATTTTATTTTGTGCTAATGAATATTGAGACATTTGTTTTGAAGTGCAACAATCCTGGTATGATTTGGTGAGTGCAGTTAATCGTGATGGTCAGGTTTTCCCTTTTGCATGCCAATGAATTGAAAACATAAAATATGTCTGTTACATGAACATTTGGCCAATTAAGAATGCTGGGGAGCATGCACTCCTCTTCACTAGAAAAGAGCCAGGTATATCACTCTCCTATCTGCATTAACGTGGCATACAAATTGTTGTGCAAATAATGAAAAAGGTATGGGTGTTTTGACTTGAGTGTCGTGTAGACCGTTGATACCTCCGTCCCCAAGTGACGCACAGGGGAAACTAAAAGAACCCCGCTGTGTGACCTTTGGAGCCACAGGTGGGAGATGTTGCTTCCCGGATCCACGGAACCTCAGGAACACCGATGCTGCTGCAGAAAGAACGGGGTTAAGTACCAGGCAAATACAATATAAAACAAGAATCACAGGGTCTGAATAAGCTTACCTATGCAGTGGTTGGAAAACCCGGGAGACCTAGTGGAGGAGGTTCGAGACTCTGATGTAGTCCCCAGAACAACAGGGACCGGAGTCACACGTGGATACAGGACAGCCTACCTGAGCCAAGCGCTGTAGTAGTAGCGTGAGCCCCCAAAGGGCAAGGGCGTAGCGGAGACAAACAAAGTTCAAAGGGATGATCCGAAGGCAAGTGAGGGACGGGCCGAGGTTCAGCGATGAGTCAACAGTTCCAAGCAAAGGTACCAAGGGAAAATCCGAGGGAGTCCAGGTGAGTGATCCAGAGTCTAGGTAAACCAGCAAAACAAAGTCCAGACGTAGCGCCAAACGGAGTCGAAAAACAGCTGAGAAGCGGTGAGTGCTCCGTGCATCAAGCGTTCTGTACTGGGCGCTTCCGGGTCACGTGACGCCCTCCATCGTCACATGGGAAACGCTGCCCTGAGTCACGTGAGCGGACGACTGTCCGATGTGGAAGCATTCTGCCGCCCCTTCTGACGTGTGTTCTCCATGGCAACTGCCAGTGCAGGAAGGGGTGCAACCGGGCACGTACATTGTACCCGGTACGGAGCTTTTGGTCCTGTGGGGCAACCAAATCACGCAAGTCTCGAAACCTGGCGGGAGTAGTGTGGGAGACCGGTGAAGGTGTTGTGGGGATGCTAGCAGTGTTCTGATGTACGGAGGAGTGTCTAACAATGGGCAAGGCCTGTACTGCCCCTAGGTTTCCTACTTTAGTAGCAGTCAGTAGATTATAATTTCTGCGTTGCCAGCTGTACTTGACCCGATGACCTAGAAGAGAACCAACAGGCTAGATTGCTTCCTAGTTAAGTACAAGCTATTTGCATTTTAGTAAGATAAGCTAATGAGCATTCTGATTCGTTCCAAGAGACATCTGATAGAATGTAAAGAGGTGACGTGTTAAAATTAAAAAAGCGCAAATAAGAGATCAGATGATGGGACGTGCTACTCTGGAGGTCTGTGGACAGGGAATGGTATTTTTCAGCAGGCTGATTCCATGCTACCATGTACCCTGGAAGTAAAATGCATGCACAAAAACATATATTAATAGAATTGCCCCTTCAATAATTTCCTTCTTGCTCTGACATGGAACCACTTCTGACTATGTCTATAAAGGGTCATGGTCCTAGCTTGCAGAAAATCTAAAAGCATACCAGTTATACCAATAAAATTTGAATGAAAGAACTCTCAAATACAGGCCATCCCAGCACCAGAGTGTATAATACTCTCTTGAGGCGGGGCTAAATTGAATGTCTCAATTCTTCCATTTAGTACAAGTGGTTGTGTATGATTCGGAAATGCAATGCGTTGCTAGCAGGGCATTCGACAGGCAGGAAGCATCACATGGTGCAAATAGTATGCAAAACATCTACGGCATATTTTTCCAATTCTCTGGAGGAAGCAAGCTGTTCCAAGCATTGAAGTCTGCATGCAAATTTAAAACAAAGTCTTTGCTGTTATTGGATTCTCTACCACTGCCAAATGCTAACCACCCTTCAGGCAGAAGGGACAAATTGCATAAGCATGACCTTGTCCCTGCTCTTGCACTGTCCCATACCCCAATTTTCCCCTGAGACAAAAACCAGGCACTGAGGGAATCCGCAGTTGAAGCTGCATTGACCAATAATGTTCTGCTCCACCTTCTCTCACACCTGAGGAATCCCCTGCTAAGAAACAACCTGATGAGGCGCCAGACTTGAACTCAAAATCACAGGAAACTGGTGGAGGGTGTCCTAGAATATGGTGGGTAAATGTATTTCACCGCTTCTGCTGATCTGCCAGCTCTCCCTGAAATTGTAGAGGCTCTGAACTAGGAGTGGCAGGAAAAAGATTAAAAAAAGGAGGCTTCATGTTGCTTTTTAACCTTACTTTATCAAGTTCAGAGATTTGATATAAAGCATCCAGCTTCCTTTACAATTGAATCTTTTTACCCACCTACCTTAACCGGGTGGAAGGTGGTTGTGTTAAAAGGGGCCACCCCTGCTGACCTGGTGCTCAGAGAGGGTGAGACCTCTCTCAAACGCACCTATTCCTCCACTAACTTTGCCAGAAGGTATCCATTTACATGGCCCATATCACTTAAAGCTTGCTATGTCACTTTACAGAAATCTGTGGAGGAAGGTGCAAAAGTGCTCTGAATGGCTTGTTTCAATTGACAAGCAAGTCCAGCTTGTCTCGGATATTGCATATGCCAATCCAATCTGCCTCCTCTACAGTCTGAGCCGCAGGTCCATTTTATCTGATGTACCTAAAGTGACACTATACAAAACCCCTCTTGCTTAGACTATCATTTCTTGGACAAAAATGATTTGTCCCAAAGTTTGGAGAATTGGTGAAGCAAGGACTTTACAGGAAGCAGATGATCCCTATGTGCCCAAACCACTGTTTCGAGGGGATTGGGTCCTCCGACGTATTCCATATCTTTGACAGTAATCACCACAGCTGTGCTGATTACTGTCAAAGATATGGAATACGTCGTCGGACCATCCCATCAAAAGAATGTTACCAGGTAAGAGAGTAACTTTTTCATTTGCAAGTCCAACAGATGGGGGTAGAAAATATACTTCCAACAAACCAAACCGGAGAAAGGTTTAGGAGGTTGCAATGATCCAGGGCTCCAGTACATCAAAGCCCCGAAAAAAACCCAGCCAAAGCCTTCCACACAAGGGGATATTCAGGTTGTTGCCAGACTGGTGAAACTCTACAACCAGTGGCACAATTCATTATCGGAACTATGGGTTGTGGCGATTGCGAGGCAGATGTACAAAAGGGCATTCTCCAAGAAACAACCACATCCTGCACGAAGTGCTATTCCAAACCGTCTGGAAAGTTGTATCCAAATCTAGCATCCCTCGAAAGAGCAGATATCTGGGTTCCACTCCATCATGACTGGATTACATTTGGGTCATGGACTTCCTTAGAGTACTCTTAAGAACCTGAAAAACTGGGTTGTTTTCTGCCTTGTCCAGCTCTGAAAATAAAGCATTGGGGTTCTGCTCTTCTAACTGCCTTCCCCATCAGCCCATCAATTGTTCCAAGTCCAAGTGGAGTTTGTAGTATGTGTATCCACTGTACAATGAATCACACCTTAAGCCCCAGGTGTGACACATGTTGCAAATGTAGAAACCTCAATTTGAGCACTATGAAATACAAATGTCAAAGGAAGTGGAAAAGTCTCTGCATGGCTGAATGAAGAAAACATCAACAGATCGATTCTAATTCAACCAGAATATTGAGGTCCATTGCCACAGATACCATGGAGGAACCAGTCAATTCAGGGTTGATATTTAAAAGAATATTCCTCCTTGTCTAGCTGGAGGGAGCAAGCAGCAAATTGGTCTAGCTCTCGGGGGATTTTACTTCCTGAGAGGGTGAAATGGCATATGCTACAAGGACAACATCATGATCAAATGTTATGTCAAGCAGGAATAATTTATGAATCTCTGGCAAACTGGATCAGACCCTTTTCTCTTGGAAAGAAGCGCAAGCTCATCGACAAGCCCTCTCCATTCCCAACATTCCAGTAAAATAGATCTAGGTGGACCCATGTCCAACATTCTGGTAAAATATATCTAGGTGGACTTCCTGAGCAGGTGGTTATCCCTCATTTCTGGATTTTCTTGCTGGAACTTCCAGTAGTCTAGCAAATCTGAGCTCTGATCGGGGTCCCACAAATGGAATTGATTTCCTTGGGAACCAACATCCAATTGAATAGAGTTTGCTCCCAGGAAAGTGTGAAGGCAGGCTGGGGGAGAAGTTGGGAGTGCGAAGGGGCATTGACTATCAATCACTTGGCTGAAGAAATTACTTTTCCCACTAATTCTCTTAATTATAGGTCATCAAAAATCCACATGTGCTGCTTTTAGTTCCCATGTGGAAGAGGAAATGGGTACTGCTATGGAAACACAGGGTGTGGGCATATCTCTCACCATGTAGGTTCCACCATATGTATCCCCACTATGGTAGCTCAGCCTCCACTTAGCAACCCTCTAATGTTTGAACCGATCAGCCTGGCGACTGAATGTTGAAGGATGGTGATGGCAAAAGTATTTCAAAATAAGTGGCTCCAGACTGACAGTTGTCTAGAAAGCTTTCTACACTTGTACGAGGGACTACAATTGGATCACAAAAGGGTGTATTCTAATCAGGATTTCACGCTTGCCTTCAACCTGCTAAACATCCTCGATTTCTCAAACTGGATTACCACTTGGGTATGGCAGTCTCTTCCCTTTGGGTATAAATGGCAACAATTTGTGCCGTCAGGGAACCTCAGGTTGTCATGTCCTCCTTCTCATTCAGCCTTGACCCTTTGTGATCTCCTGATGGTTCTTGACACTGTGGAAAGAACTTTTGAACGCTTAAATGACATTCTCATTACGTTGCCGACTATAAAGATGATATTTGTGTTGGGTGTCACATTGTCCTGGGGGCTTTAACTTGTTAAGAACCCTATCTGACGTTCTCCATTTCCTAATTCAGAGCAAAGATCCCATCTAGTTTTTATTTCTTTGCAGTTGTTTTTCCTTCCTGCTTGGCACCAGATGGCATTCTTATGCACACCCTGGATGGTGTAGTGAAGATGTACACTGAAAGGTCTACTAGGTTTTGGCAACATGACACCCTAGTGTTGTCATTCGGTCCTAGCCACAAGACTAGGAAGCCCTTTATGGCAGCAATCAGTCGCTGGGTTAATGAGGGCATTTCTATGGCATGAGTTGCAACATGCTTCCCTGCCCCCAGATATCCAGGGGGAATGGCAGATCAGTTTTCTCAACTAATGTGTGTCCCCTTGATGGATGTATAGACCGAGGCACAGACTCTCTCTCAGTACTGTACTGCTGTTGAGCAATAAAACAAAATGGAGAAGGCCAGGCTATGACATGGGCCAATTGTAAGAACTTTGCACACTACTCTGTGTACATGCGGGACCTGTCAGACTGGTCTCTTTGCATGGCAGCTCTACAGTCAGCCAATATTGGAGAATTTCTAGTTTGAGTCTAAAGAAATGGTGTTAATTCATGCAGGTGTGCACGGTCCTCTTGGTTAAAGTGGAGATTGCCATGTCCTCAGTATAGACTGGGATGAAGAGGTAATGCCCTTGTAAACTTACGGTTCATCTTCATTATGCTCAGTTCACGTCTTCCTCATCCCAATCCCTTTTCTCACTGGATCTCTTGCCTTGAAATAAGATGGGGCATGTAGCATATGGTGCAGTGAGGGGGTGCACCATAACTTAATAGCCCACCCTCTGGGTGGATCTACTAATGTGTTTTTTAAAAAAAAATGTATTTACAAATAAACTGCTTGTTCCTCGTGCCGATGCCCCTTATTAGTGTAGACTGACAGGAGGAAGCTGTGAACTGGAGTAATCATGATTGCATGTAAGTCAGCTGTCGGTTAACATGATTTGATTTCCAGCAGCAAGCTTTTGGAGTTCACGCATGCTTATTTTCGCCACACGTCTGTCTGTGAGTGGTGGGGGCCACGAAGAGAATGTTGATGCTAACTTGTATTAAGTCTTGTTGCTGTTCTGTGCACGTGCCTGAAAATCAGAGTATTTTTGAACAGTGTAGTACTAACTCTACAGTTGGTAAACCTTAACGTGCAAGAAATCTTCCTCTGGTGTTGTAGTAAAAGTTTCATCAAGCATTTTATTCAAGAACTAGTGTGAAAGCCTGTTTACATGGGCCAAAGTGCGTGAGGAGGGAAATGTGCAGTGTTCATGAGTTCGAACAAATGTACAGCTGGCCTAATATATTTCCTAAGGCAAGAGCTTCCTCTAGCGGTAATGACAGGTGAAGCGGGCAGTGTTTTCTGTGCATGACTGCATCGGACAAACCTAAATCTGGCCTTTTATTAAATTGTATGATACATTTGATGTTTTAGCACAATGGAATGTGCACCCTCTACAATCTGTGTGTGCCAATAGACATGCATGCACGTTACTCAGTTGCTGTTCTCCTGTGACTCTGATAGTAACGTTCCATTTCTTCTTGTGAGAGCTAAACTACCTCTGACCTCTTCCCCTTTGAATTAAAAGGAAATTTTAGTCCATACGAAGTACTTGAACCTGTCAGGCCTCCTCCTGCTTTGGGATGGTTTCTTGCTTCAGAACAGGAATTTCTACAGTCTAGAGGGCATTATTCAAGCAATTCTCGCTGCCGCACTACGATTCAACACTGTAATTATCAACAGTCCTAGATAATCGCTTATATCATTCTGGCGTTGTTTAGCATTTGGGAGGGATGATGTCCACTTGCTCCCCATCAGTTGCAGTCAGGTCTGTTGTAGGCAAGTGCTGTTCTGATATCTCGGGGGCTAAAACCATTATCTCTTGAATAAAGTGCCTCTTGTCCCACATTATATTTGCGACCATCAATAGTGTGGACATGGTTGGTTCATCTGTGCCACTATGAATGGGGTGCTATATTTAGACCCCGTAACTGAAGTTTTGACTGAATCACAAGAAGTCTCGTTGCACTGTGTCCCTTCACAGCTCCCCTGTCATCATACCACTTCTTCAGTTTGTCCTTTGTGTTTTACATTCTCAATTTTTACATTCTCAATACTACATCTTCCATGTGGATACTAGGATATTTTCTCACTTTGGAGAACCTTGCATGGGCAAGCATTGATGCTGCTATCCTTCCTCATCAAATGAAATGTTGACACTCCTGTTGTGGTGTTAATTGATGTGGAGATACAGATTCCATAGCAGTGTCGCAAAGAGCCAATTTGGATGCTAATGCTAGTTGAATGGTGCCTTTTTCCTGTTGGTTCGTACAACCAGGCCATTGACTTGTGGATTCTACAAGGCTGCTTTCTTTTGCTTAATGTTAGTATTATTTAGGAACTTCTCCATCTCTGCAGATGTTGACTACACACCACTATTGGTCACCCTTTCCTCAGGTAGGCCTTTTTGCATAAATGTTGCCTTTAGTGGCCTTATGACAGTTGTGATATCCGGAATGAAGTAGTTCTGTGCACTTTGAAAGATAGTCTACGATGACTTCTGTAACTATGCTGTGGACTCAAAGATTCCTGCAGGCCAATAAAGTCCAATCCTATCTTTTTCCGATAGTCCAGACAGTATTTGCTGTGAATAATGGTGCTTTTCTTATTTGTAAGGATTTATCCCAATTAGGACATTCATGACAATTCATCAAGGCAATGGTAAATTTGCTTCTAGGCCACCAATATTGCTCTTAGTATGCGTTTGGTCATCATGCATGTGCAGTCCATTATATGATCTTTCTCAATCCCTGCTGGTGGTGGTACTGCCTTGTCCCTTGTGATCTTCCAGAAAGTGGTCCGGTGAAATCTAAGACTATGGATGTAATGCTTAAAGAATAAGCTTCTTGTCAAGCTCCCTGGCTTTAATGCAGTTTTCAATTCTTGAAATATAGGATCCCAACTCCTTTCTTTGCTCTAATGTCTTTTGCTCAGAGCGGGAGATTTATCTCCACACACATCTTCAATGGAAGGCCAGTGCACACTCTTCTTTCAAGAAAATGTCACCTTCCACTGTCATTAATGGCAATCTGGACATACAGATGGCCCAGAAGTTCTTCCACTAGAGGATGTTCAGTATGCAAAAAGTATATTCTTGAATTTTTCATTGACAACTGTTGTGATGGTCATTTTACCTCCCTGGATCAGTAGAGGAATCAACCACAGTACCGAAACGGCACTTATCGACCTGAAAATCCAGATGGACGCCATAAGATATGCAGGCAAGCTCTGTATTCTTTTGTTAGATTTGTCTCCCGCATTCGATCTTGTGGACCACTACAAACTCTGTGCCACACTAGCTAACGACTTAATATTCTCAAAGAAACCCCCCCCCCCACCCTGTAGTCGCATCCTTTCTAGCTGATGGCACTTCCAGAGTCCCCATTGGCAAGGAAGCAGCAGACCCTATCCCAGTACCTATAGGAGTGCCACAAGGATCATATCTGTTGGCCCACCCTTTACAATAATTACACTAAGCTCCTATTTACGGCACTGGATGCCATGGGTGTCATCTACAGCAACTTTGCTGATGACACCCAGATCCTCATCCCGATCACAGGGAACAACGACCTGGACACTATTACCATGAATAAAATGTACGCTATAATACAAAACTGGATGGCTCTCAAAAGCCTATGCCTCAACAGTGAGAAAACAGATTCTCATTGTGGGCTCCCTAACTAAAATCAACGCCCTCCACCCGGATTACACATCAATCAACATTGATGGTACTCCTATTCCAGTCCTCAAACAGGTAAAAACGTTAGGTGTCCAACTAGACACCAACCGAACCATGACTAAACATATGAATGCATTATCCTAGGCCACCTCCTACACCTCCTAAATTAATTACCTTAAGTCGCCAATTCCACACGGCCAAAAATTGTACTACACTTGCCAGGGCCTTGATATTGTCCAAATGGGACTACTGCAATGTACACCTATTGGGCACCTCCAACACCAATCTGGATAAACTCCAACTAATGCAAAATAAAGCATTACGAGCAGCTTTGGGACTAATACAATCAGACCATATATCCAATATCAGAAGGGAGACCCACTGGTTCCTATCAAATCTAGAATTATCTTCAAAGCCCTTTGTGTTACTCATAAATGTCTAGCAAAGAAAGCACCCATATATATCCACAATTCAATAGCCCAAGAAATGTCGAACAGAACACTGGGAGCAAACAGAAATTCTCTTCTTTGTCCCTCGATACAAATACGCCAGAGCAGGGGGAAGTAGCTTCCCAGTCATGGCCCCCCAAACACTGGAACACACTCCCCACAAACATCAAAAACAAAGCCTCCTTCCAGTGTTTCAAAAACCTACTAAAAACGTGGTTATTTAACCAGTTCTAGCTAGCTGCCACCCAGTTAACACCAGCTCGGCCAACCACCCCCCCCCCCATCTCAGACAGATACCAATGTAAGGATGAACTGTACTTCTATATGTAAACGTGTATAATGCAATGACAACTAATGCTTCCGAAATATGCAAGACTGCAGAAATGAATGCAAATGTATGCACTGTGAATGCTACCCACGTATAATCAAGATGTCTGTAACCAGGCCGTGATACCCCAGGGTTTGGGCATGTAATAAATAAAATAAATAAGGGTCTGTGATCGTAACTAAGAAAGACTTGGTGTCCCATACACGTGTGCGAAAGTGCTCCATTGCCCAAGCACAAACAAGCTATTATTTTTTATTTGTGGAGTAGTTTTTCTCAGATTGGGTCAATGCCTTTGATGCAACCCCAGCCACATTTTCTTGATTGCCCATGCCTTTGGGTCAGAGTGGCTCCGAAGCTATAGGCACTGGTATTTGTGGTGATGTCGTGTTCAGGATTAACTGGCTGTAAGTTAGAGGCATCTATAGTCAGCTGTATGACTAGCTCAAATTCATCTTGGCTGAACAGACCTACTCTAATCTCTTTTTGAGCACTGATCTTAAATGAGTGGTTCTGTGGGCAATACTTCTCATAATACCTGCTTGTGCCCATAACCAGCAGAATGCGATACCGGTACAGAAGAGTTCATAGCATCACAGTCCTATTTTATTCTTCAAATGTTTAAGCAGGGCTAGGATGAAGCAACTGGCTTCATGTGTGCCTCTTGTTGTTCTGAGTACAAACAGCTTTTATACACTTTGGTGTTACATTGCTTCATGACAGGGATTAAATCACCAGGCTAAATGGCAACACGGAGTCAGGGCCTCAGTTTACTGCTAATGCAGCTGCAAAACTGCTATTTTCATTCCTGGAGCCTGCTCCAAGAATAAACACGCAAGTGCAGAGCAAAAGTAACCGTGTGCACAACACTGACCAGATAAAAAGAACTAATGTTCATTCATTTTACAAAGTGCCTATAATTTGTTCATAATTTTCCACAATCGGCCCTTTGAACATAGTTCTATTATCTTTATGTAATGGTGTTAATAAATGAGTCTGCTACATCTATAGCCATCATATTTTCAATAACATTCTCCTGCAAAATAAAAGCATTTGTGGTTGATACTGAAGTTGCCTGTGGTCTGAGAAATGAAGCTAATGTCTGGCACAAGGCAGGCACACACTACAAAGACATATGAAAAGGAAAATGGCCAATAAAACACAAATAACAAACAATAGTTTCCACCCAAATGTCCCAGGAACTGTTTCAGCAAAGACGCATGGAATACTGGATGTATCTTTAAGGTTTGAGGCAATCGTAATTTGACAGCCACCTCAGACACATTTCACAATCTCATATGGTCCAATAAACTTGGGGGCAAATTTACGAGGTCCTACCAAAGGCAAATTGTGTGTGGGCAACCATACTGGTTTCCCACCTTATACTGGGTGGCCTCCCGTCTTTTCTTGTCTACATATCTCGTGTTCTTTAGCCTGCTCTAAATTGGCTCGGGCCTTCTGTCTGATGGTCAGAAGTAATTATTTCCTTTCTTGCAGTACTGGAATGTTTTCCACCTCAGGTAAGTGCTCGGGCAACATATTTTGCACCTGTCCATATAAACATTAATTAGGCGCCATACCCAGTGAGGCATGCTCTGTATTATTGTACATGAATTCTGCTAACCATAATGCTTGAACCAATGAATCCATGGCATCATTCAAATAACAGCGCAAATATTGTTCAAGAGTCTGGTTGACCCTCTCCGTTTGCCCATCTGTTGTAGGATGGTAACTTGTGGACAATGCACAATCGATTCCCAACATCTGACAGAAGGCGCGCAAAAATGTATAAGTACATTAAGGACCTCTATCTGATGCAATACTTTGAGGTAACCCGTGTAATCTGACATGTTGCAAAAATAATTCTGCCAATTTCCCTGCTCCCGGAATTCCTTTACAGGGCACAAAATGAGCTTGTTTAGACAAATAGTCTACCACCACCCAAATAGTGTCATACTGTTCATCCGGAGGCAAATCCGTAATAAAGTCCATAGATATATGGGTACAGACTATCTCAGGAGTGGGCAGTGGCTTAAGCAAACCTGCTTTCTTAGTATGGTCTGTTTTACTGCGTACACGTTTCACATCTCTGAACATACTTGATAACATCCTGTCTGAGAGTTGGCCACTAAAAATTTCTTTCTAGCATGTCTTGTCTTTTTACTTCCAGAATGACCCGCCAATGGTGAATTATGACACCAATGCATCGCTTTCTTTTGTAAATCAGGAGTAGGTAAATATATAATAAGGAAGTCCATCACAAAAGGTTTCTAAGGGATCTTCCAACCCCCAGTGCAACCTCTTCTGTTTTCTCATTTCCTGCTGGACTTGTCTCAACAATTTGGTCACGACCGCTCCTACCACCTTATCTGCTGGAATGATTGTCTTTACCTCAGTCACAATATTCTCTAAATTCTGCTGGCTGGACAAAGCATCTGCTTTCCCATTTCTTTTTCCCGGTCTGAACGTCACCAGGAAGTCCAACTCATTAAAGTACTGCGACCAACGTAATTGCCTGGGATTCAGAGTGTGTGCTGTCTTAAAGTACTGCAGATATTTATGATCAGTAACTACCATCACCTGATGCTTGGCTCCCAACAAATAATGCCTGCATTCCAAGAAGGCCGCTCAAATGGCCAGCAGCTCCTTGTCTGTAATAGAATAGTTCTGTTCACAACTAGTGAGTTTACGAGAATAGAAAGCCTCTGGATGCCAAACCCCATCATCCTTTTGAGACAACACTGCCCCCACTGCCCCATTTGATGCATCTGTTTCCACTTGGAATGGTTTCTCAGGTGCCAGGTGTCTCAATACTGGTGCTGAAGTGAATGCCTTCTTTAATTCTTGAAAAGCCCTTTCCGCTGCCTGATTCCAACAAAAGCTAGTTGCTTTCCTTAACAACTTAGTTATGGATGTAACAGTTTGTAAAAAGTTGGAAATAAACCTTATATAAAAGTTAGCAAAACCCAAAAAAGACTGGATATCCTTGACACATTGGGGCGCTGGCCAATTAGTGACTGCCTGAACCTTCTTTTTTATCATTACTATTCCTGTAGGAGTCCAAATTAATTCAAGAAACTCGACCTGAGTGGTATGTAAGGCACATATTTCCATCTTTACATACAACCGATGGTCTTGTAATTTCTGCAAAACTCCCCTCACATGTCCTACATGTTGGTCTTCTGAAGAGGAATAAATCAAAATGTCATCAATATACACAATAACAAAAATTTCCATGAATTCACTGAACACTTCCTGCATAAAATACTGGAATACTGCAGGAGCATTACACAAACCAAAAGGCGCAGAACCTAATACTCAAACAATCCAAACGTAGTCCTAAATGCAGTCTTCCACTCATCCCCCTCTCTTACTCGAATCAAATGATATGCCCCTCTTAAATCGAGTTTGGTATACACCACTGCTGTTTTTTACTTGATCCAACAATACTGAAATTAGAGGCAATGGATACCTATTTTTACACTATCGCCTTATTTAAAGCGCCGCTGTCAATACAAGTTCTGAACGTTCCTACTTTCTTTGGAACAAAGAATAAAGGGGATGAGACTGGAGAAGCAGAATGTCTAATGAACCCTTTTTTCAACATGTCATCCAAATACTCCCGTAATTGTTGATTTTCTGTTTCCGTCAAAACATATATCCTGCTACAAGGCAATTTGGCCCCAGGCTCTAACTCAATCATACAATCTGTGGGGAGGCACCCTCTCTGCTCTCCTTTTGTCAAAAACACTAGAAAAATCTTGATACTGGTCTGGAACCCTTAGTCCCACAGCTCCTACCACTTGTGGTTCTGGTGTCTGATCTGCCAATGACAAAGCAGGACCCATCTCCTCGAGCCGCCAGAGCGCCAGGGGACCACTCCGGTGGTGATAGTGCGCGGTACAAATATCCTTTAACATTAACATCCTCGTGGCCCACACACTCCTGTTTTTCTAACAAGATTTCTTGATTAACCCAGTCAATCCTAGGGTTATGCTGTGTTAACCAAGGCATACCTAAAATGAGTCCAAACGGAGGGGCTGCTATTAGATCCAGCACAATGTCTTTCACATGTCCTGACCCACAGCTCATTCTTATTGGTTGAGTCTGTTGACAAATGGGTCTTGAAATTAAGGGTGACCCATCTACCGACTGCCCCCCTTCCACCTGAGTTTTCTCTCTCAATGGTAAACCCAACCTTTTGGCCAAACTAATCTTAATGAAATTTCCTGTGGCCCCGTCAACCATAGCTGACACCATCTGCTTGGTACAAGCAAATAATGTCACCAAAATGTACAAATGGGAATTTACCTTTCCTGCCGTATTTGCCACCCAACTGGGGAACCTACCTTCCGCTGGGCCTGACACCAGAGTTCCCCCTAAGGCGTCCCAGTCCTTTTCCCACCTCCCCCTTGCTTCTGTCCCCACCTGCTCCCTTCTTCGGAGTGTTTGGGCAGGTCTGAATATAATGTCCTGGTTGCCCACAATACAAGCACAGGTTATTAGCCATATGTTGCTCCTTCTCCCCTGCGGATAAAGGACCTCTCGCACCTCCAATTTGCATAGGCTCTCCTCCTCCATTTCTGCCTCCCTTACCCCTATCCAATCGTGCAAAAGGCACCACCTCTGGTCTCTTATCTCCTTTGCGTTTGTTCATACAATGGTCCAATCTCAAGGCTAAATCAATCATGGCTGTACAGATACTAGGTTGCGGTTCTACCGGAGCCATAGCATCCTTTAACTCCGCTCTTAATCCTTGATAAAACAAAACAGTCTGTTTATTTTCTGGCCAATCTGTTTCAATGACCAGTCTATTAAATTGGGTCACATATGAAACCAAGTCACGTGTACCTTGCTTTAATGCCAGTCATTTTTTATCCTGGGCTAACGAAACTTCCCTGCGATCAAACAATCTTCCAAATTCCGCCAGAAAATTATCCCAATTGTATAATAACGGATCATCCTTCCGCACCAAAGGCATCGCCCAAGCTTCAGCATCCCCTGTTAAGTAAGAAATTACAAATGCGGGCCTGGCCTGTGTAGTCTCAAACGCTGTGGGTTTGCACAAAAAATGGTCTACACTGTCAAAATATCACACATTTCTTAGGATCCCCGGAAAACCTTTCCGGTGCCGCCAAAGGCACACTAATCGGAGGCGGTACAATCACAGTGGAAGGCCTACTTGCTGGGACCCCTGTAGATGACCCAGGTCCCTCCAAAGGGGCACCTTGTGTTACCAAACCCTGCACCTGAGCAGTACCAGATTCCTGTCTGACATGTACTAATTCCATTTGAATCTCCTGAAAAGCCTTTTGCACATCCGCTAAAGATGGAGGATTTGCTTCCATTTGGCCTGGGTGGTTTGATTACCCCGAAAACGGGGGCGGATAATTCTGTCAAAATCTTGAAGGGATGAAAGAGTATCAACCCCCTCCCCCAAACCACAGACAGCCGAATAGATCGACTCTCCTACCGTGGTTGGCACGGGTGCCTGGATATTGATAACGGAGGTAACCACTTGTCAGCCAATGGGGGGGGGAGACTGAGTTAGGGAAAGGGGGTGGAATGAAAAAGGAAAGATGGGGAAGAGAAACCAGCAAATATATACCTGTCTAACCATAGTTATAATAACCATTAGTAAGCTAAAGTCTGTACTCCTTAAACCTGACCTCCTAAACCTTGTAAATCCTACTGCAACCTATGCCTGACGCCACTCAAATTCCTGGCACTCTAGCATGTCACTTGTGCGACACAAAGCCTAAACATGAATGCACTTACAACAGATGCTAGATTCCATAAATGTAAATGCAACAAGCACAACACCACAAACGTATGGTGTCAATATACATGAACTGGTTTTTGCACAAGCGGTATGGCACAAACAAAAGGGAATACCCTTCCATGACAAGAAACCGACACATGGCCCTCTGGGCAAGCATAAGCAAGCAACAAACAAACATTGCAACATTACATTTAGCTGTGATCCCCTTAATAGGTCTGGCGAAATCACCCTCTATAGCATCTAATGTCCAAAACATAAACTTTCCTAATGTCCTTTTGGTATCACATTTTTCGTGCTTTTAAAGCCCGAAGGCATATGTGCTGTTAAGTAGAGAAGCGTGTCTATTAGCCCTTCTCAATTTGTTTTCTTTCTGCAACATTCAAAAGCGTACGCTCGGAACGCGCATACCTCTCCCCATAAGTAATTGAGAGGGAAACGCTATTACCAAAGGAAATAGACCAGAACACTTAACTGCGTGTCCGGACGCTGAAGGATGACGCGGGAAACAGCTGGGCTTCCTTTATTCACTGCCGCTGCCCTGGCTCCAGGATATGCTTGACACTTCAGCCGAGCGTACTCAGAAGATTTGCCTGCATTCTTGCAGCGTACCTCTGGTGTGCCACTAGCCTTCAAATCTGCTCACCAACATGAAGCACTGCCGCCGCCCGGGCTGTTCATCATTAATTATCCACACCGGAGCACGGGTGGCGGACGGTTATAAAGCCACCTGATTACAAAAGCTGGGCTGCCGCGTGAATGCTTCTGAGCTACACAATGTCCCACAGCCTGCTGGGAATTGTAGTTTAGAGCTGCTTTTACACGTCCACGTGTCTCCTTTTGCCCCAACACCTATTCCTGACATAATCGCTCCTTGGAGTGTCTTTGTGCTACTATACCCCTAAATCGTCCATTAAAAGATGGCAGTCTTTCCCACCTGGTAGCTGTCCCTTATGGAAAGGGATCCCTCCTTACAGTATGTAGTTCAGTAGCTGTCGGTTCACGGTTTCCTGGGTCTCAAGTTTTATTGCAGCTCCATTATTGCTCCAGCAATGTCTTTGGGAGTAGCGATGTTACTACGAAAGCCAATAGTCTTACCAAGGGGAGGGGGCTTTTGGGTCTCCTTACCAGGCAATGCGCTATCCACAGGGGCAGGTAGCAAAGAGAACAGTGCACCCTTCACATGACTAGAGTGGATCCAATTGTTTTCGCTGCTGCACTTCAAAGCAGTCTGAGTTGTTAGCAGGACATGCACAGGGCTCTTCTACCTGGGTTGCAATTGATGTTCACTGAAAGTTCTTCGTGTAGATACCCAGTCATCTGCCCGGATGCGATGCCCTGACCCCTCCAATGGTGTTGGTAAACAATCAGCAACCTGTTTGCTGAGAATGAGCATGTTTTAGCTAAATCTTTACAGTAGTTGATTAACAGCAGGTAATGTGCCTGTTTCAATATCTTTGGATTTGGCACGGCCCATACATTTGCTGGGCGAACCAAGACTACTTTGTACTGAGACAATCCTAAAACTGAGTGCACTTATTCCATTACAGTATTAACAAAATGCACACTATTTTTGCTTCAGACAGTGTGAGGCAGTCCAAATCGTAGTAAATACTGAGTATTTTAGCATTATTTAATGCAGTACTGTCTCTTAAGGGGAATGCTTCTACCCATTTGCTAAACATGCATACTATCGCCAACACATACTTTTTCCTAGACAGGGAGGCAATTTAATAAACTCAATTTGTAACGCTTCAAAGGGAAATTCAGGTGGCCGAAAATGTCCTTTTGGGGTCCCTTTTTTTTTTTCCCCCAATGTTATAGGACGCACATAATAAACAGTTTTTACAAATAACAACCGTGGTTGGTCTTAGCTTAGTGTTACTCCACACTGTAGTGAGCAACTTGCATATTCCATCTGCACCTACATGAGACGGCCCATGAGCATAGGACAACATTAAAGGTAAATACATATGTGGTAATTTCCACGTTCCCTCATCTTGTGTGTTTAGCCAACATCTACATATTGCCCAGTTTGCTTCCATTCCTCTAATTCGTTGGCAGTTGTACTGTCCAAAGGATATCAAATATGATATTCTCTGGCTGCATCATGTGTGTAATATACATAAGAGATACCGGGTACTGTGCAGTAATTGTAATGTGGTCAGTAAAAGCAGTAACTTTTCCCACATCATTTACAACGGCCTTGTGTGCTCGCTCAGCATTTGATTGACCAGTTTCGTTGGCAGGGTCAGTGCATACCATTTCAAAATCCATGTACCATTCTGTATGTTTGTCCCATGTGTAATTAAAAATCCTCTCTCAGCCCAAAGTTGTGAGCTACTCCAAATGCATGTTGACTGTCAATATAAATATTAACTAAAGTCAACTCACAAACTTAATAATTTCAGCTGCTTGTGCTGAATGCTGAGATATTCTACATCCCTCAACAATGGTTTTTAAGGTTGACATAGCATATGCTGCCATGGTAGTACCATCTGAAAATTTAAAACCCAAGCCATCTACATATAATGTACCATTAGGTTTATGAATCGAAGTATCCACCAAATCTACCCGTTCCTTCATTTCATTGGGCCTCATTAGGACACTGGCGGTGACGGTATAAACGGTGCCGGTAAGGCACTGGCACAGTTCATACCGTCCTGCCGCATTACGAGTTGTGCTCGCTGGTTCCTGACAGCCTGCCAGGTCTTTCCTGGCAGGCTGTGCGGCACCCGCGAGCATAACTCGTAATTGCGCCGGCACCGTTAACATTGCCGGCACATCCATGCTCCCCACTCCCATTCTGCCCTTTAGGGCAGAATGGGGATCGGGAGCCTGGCAATACCGCCACCCGCGAATGGGCAATTACCGACCTATTCTCGTAATGGGCCAGATATTGCCCAATCACGGGAGGTGGTGCCGGTAGAGAGCATGGCAGTAGCTGTGCCTGCCATACAGGCACTGCTACCGCCATGCTCTTGAGGCCCATTATCTGTTAATACACAATCATGCATTACTTTTGATTCATCCGATGGGAGGGGTAGCAAGGTGGCAGGATTTAGTCTTACAGCATTGCATGGCAATGTTTGGAGCCAATAACGGCAGCTCATATCTAGTTAACCTGGCATATGTCAGGTGCTGTGTTTTTAGTTTTATTCAATAGAATATCAATTGCATGTGGCACAGACAATGTAACTTGGTGTCCCAACATTATGGCATCGGCTTGCTTCATAGAAATAGCTGCAGACGCTACATCCCTTAAACAATTTGGAAGTGCTTTTGCCACTGGGTCCAATGTAGAAGAAAAATATGCATGGTCTGTTTTTACCCCCTTGCTGTACAGATAATGCACAGCCTTGCTTTTCATGCACAAACAACGTAAATGGTTTAGTAAAATCAGGAGTACCTAAAGCAGGTGAATTACACAATGCAGATTTTAAAATCTCAAACCTCTCTTGCTTAGCAGTAGTCCATGGCAAGGGGACTAGAGTGCTACTCTGTTAGTTCTAACTGATTTTGCTAAAAGCAAGAAAATTGGGAATCCACTGCCTGCAAAATGAAATCACCCCTAAAATCCCTCTGACCTCTTTGTGTGATAGGGACAGGTATTTTCATTATAGCCTCTATGCGCTGAGGCAGTAATCTATGCTCTCCTTTTGACAATAAATGTCCTAAATAGGTGACTTGGGTTTTACAGAACTGTAGATTTATTTAGGACACTTTGTCCCAGTGGTGCTAAAAATTGTAATACCCGGACAGTGCAATCCACGCTTTGCTCTTGGATATTTGCAGATATCAACAATTAACATATTGGAGCATTATGGTATTTGCAGTCGGTGTAAACATGTCTAGCTGTGTTTTCAATGCTTGGCTGTAAATACTTTGGCTTTCAGGGTAAACTTGCGGGGGGGGGCTCTACGGAAACGGGTAGGACCGCCCTTACACATTAAAGGCAAATAGGTACTGACTCTCTTCATTGGTCGGAATGCTAAAGAAAGGATTTGTGAGGTCCATAACGGTAAAATATTGGACTGAAGGCGGTATCCTGGTGAACAGGGAAGTCCTGTCTGGCACCACCGGATACTGTGGTTCTACAAATCTATTTATTGCTCAGAGATCAATAATCAATCTCCCTTGTGCTGGAACACAAGGCTTCCCATCAATCTGTTTTTGCACATGAAGAATTGGACCGTTTCAGGGACGCCCCACAATTTCTTTTAGAATCCCTTTAACTAGTAAATCCTGTATTACTGGCTTAATTCCTCCTAACCCTTCCTTGGGTATTTTATATTGAGTATTTCGCAGATATACTGCACCAGGCTTAACCCGTATTTTCACTGGGTCAACTACCATACATTTCATCCTGTGGCCCATATCATTTGGTCAACTCCCTTAAGTTCAGGTGGCAAATCATTAGCAACAGTGACAACTCAGCATTACATGTTAGGTACACTCCATCAGGCGAGCAATAAATATTTGCATGTAAATGTTTTTCAGCAAATCCATTCCCAACAGATTTACAGCACATTTATCAGTGACGACAAGCTGAGCCATGTAAGATATAGGACCTATAGTAAACTGTACGGGGTCAGATATGGACTTTGGACTGGATTATTGGGGAATCCCACTGATGTTTACTTTCCCGGAGAGGGCCATATGGGGCACTTGTTTGTGGGAAATTGATGTATTGGATGCACCTGTGTTAAGGAGAAATGTCGCCTGTTTGCCTTGCACTGTAGCTTTTACAAATGGCCCCTTTTAATCTACAGGAATACTTATGCACCCTTTTCCCTCTCCAGCGCAGTCCAATGATATGTAGTTTATTTCACTGTAATCATCCTCCTAATAATCCCTAGCTGAATATTGCTGACCTTGCCTAGGGTCAAAGTAATTTTGCTGTTGCTTATTATTCTCCTTTTTTTTTTTATTTTTTTTTATTTATTTAAAGTGCATTAGCCAAAAATTTGACTTTTAACACATTCCACAAACAAAATATTACATATACACTAAAAACAAAACCTTTACAGTTTATAGGATCACATATTTCATAATAAAACAAAACTAAAATGAATCATGAAAAAAAAAGAAACAAAATGACAAAACAGTCTAGCAAATTGAAAAAAATAAAAAAAAAGGAAATCAAGTTATTACTAGCTTCCATTTCTTTAAAACTCTGCCCACTTCAATCGATAGGGCCATCTCATTGCCCGATGTTAGCCTCGCCCAAAAATCATCAGAATTTAAATGAGACTCGTTATGGACAAATCTGCCAAATGAGCTGGCCCTGTCACTCCAAGTCCCAGGGCACTTCGAGAATAAATGTTTAGTGGTCTGAACTTCCATAGTTACACATCTATCGCAAATTGGATCAGTATCCCCTTTTTTTATCCCTTATTGCAAGTAGTTCCAGTGTTGGGAGAAGGTTTAAACGGAATCTCAAAAAAGCAGATCTAAACAAAAAGCTAGGGGACTTCTTCAGATAAGTCGGAAGAAATGATAAACGCTTATCTAAAAGTGTGAGGGAAGCTGATCTTTTAGTTCCCCGCATCTCCTCAATCGTATAGATCCAATCAGCCAATTTCAATTTTTTCTTCACTCAGAGGGTTCTGTAAGAGGGACTCAGCATCAGAACCACAACATGACAATAATTCCAAACAAGTTGATTCTAACCTACACAGAAAAACATTATTGCCATGTACCCGCTCTACATCAGAATCTTCGAAAAGTGAATTCTTAGGGGGATCTAGAATTGACCTATAAAGGGTAAGCCACTTCCAGGTTAGCCATGATCTGAGTGAAGACAGGCCCAACTCATAACGTAAGGAGGCGATCGGAACACTATCGGGGAGTCCCAAAGTGCGTTTCCAAATCTTCGATTCGATAACATCCCAGTCTATGTCAAAAGCAACAGAATTGTAGTCCATACCATATATAATAATGGGAACCACCTTCCCGATATAAAATCTTATGAGGGGAATAATGGTAAATCTGCCGAACTTAGAATGGATTTTTCTCATCTGGGCTCCCAACTTGATTAATTTTAAATCCATAGAGGCCATCAGATTAAACCTAGAGGGGAAAGATCTTAATTCCGCTCCCAAATAGGTCAATTCAGAGACAACCTCTACCTGGGAGTGGTCTAACTTGCAACTCAAATTCCTCACTATTTTGTTGGGCCTCCTGAAAACAAGAATCTTAGATTTTGAGGGATTTATTCTTAATTTATTAATCCTGGCATAGGATTCTAAAGCACTTAGCAGGCGCTGCAGCCCCACTTGTGAATAGTCCAATACTACTATATCATCGGCATAACCTAGCCAATTGATTTTGGCATTACCGATGGAGGGAGATATCAACCCAATGTTCTGTAGCCAATCGCCTAAATCTGCCATAAAAAGGATGAAAAGCAAGGGAGCCAATAAACCACCTTGGCGAACCCCTCTAGTTATCCTGATTTGATCAGAAAGAAAACCAGACCTACCCAGTCTAACCCGCATGTAATTGTTAGAATGCAACTCTATCAGGATAGAGAGTAAGCCCGGTGGTATATCCCAGGCCACTAATTTACCCCATAATAGATTTCTGTCAACCATATCAAAGGCCTGTGATAGGTCAATCCAGGCTCCAAAGAGAGGAGAGCCTCCCTTGGTGAAGGATTTCGCAGCTAGGCAGCTCAAGACTAACCCATTCAATGACGTCGACAGACCCTTTCTAAATCCGGATTGCTGCTTCGGAATAATACCCTTCATTTTAGCCCAGAGTTCAAGCTCCCCTAGAACAATACCCGAGAAGATTTTACTATCAGCGTCTAGGAGAGAGATAGGGCGATAATTAGAGGCCAATAGCCTATCTCCCTTCTTATAGATCGGAATGACTATTGAAAGTCTCCATGAATCAGGGATACTCCTCCCGGCGATAATATTATCAAAAAGGGCTTTAAGGACCTTCGCCCATGTTTCTGGATCCGATTTAAAGATCGAATTACTTAAACCATTAGGTCCAGAAGCTCTGGAAGCTGAAGATTTTCTAATTAACAGTTCTATATCTTGAGCGTTAATCTCAAGCACCCAATTTTGGCTTACGTCAGCAACCGAGCATAATGGGGCATCAGAACCATAGACCTTCGAAAAATGTTCAATCCACACCCCCTCCTGAATAATAGAATCTTGTTTCTGCTGTTGAGTAGCCTCGCTCATATTGATTAAAGACCAAAAATTTCGGGAATTCTTAAGAGACAGGACATATAACATTCTCTCAGCATCTTGCTGTACTATCAGATGATGATGGGCACGAATCCAGTTCCTGTAGTTATTTTTCAGTTTAACCCACCCCTCCCTATATGCCTTCTCACACAAACCCGCTCTCCTTAGGATCGAAATCTGAGACCTCAATTCCTTTTTACGATTTATAATTTGAGCATTAAAAGAGTGTTTATGTACCTTGTGAGTTTTCCGGACATGGGAATCCACTACTGCCTGTACAGACAGGAAACTCAGGAAAGCGCTAGGAATACAGAAGTCAGACAAAGACTGATTAGATAGATAGCTCGTCCTGCGGCGTAGCTCACTATTTAGTAACTGACCTCCTTTTTGAAATGTTCTAATGGCGTTACCTGAGTTCTTAACAAAGAGCTCCTGATCATAACTAAAAATTACTGGAGCGGAATCATACGATACAGTCGCTTTCAGCATGGCGTGATCATCAGGATTCCCTTCTCCAACTAGCAAACTGTTACAATTTTCAAAAATATTGCTGGAGACAAAGAAATAATCTATCGTGGAGAATGAAATACCTCTATGCCAAGTGGGGGAATTAGGAATATCCCCCCTTATATTTCCATTCAACATAAATAGATTCCAGTCCTGCATGAACCTTAGCCATATTTTACCATTCATAGACTTCTATTTACACTTGCCTGATCTAAGATCCACAGTAGAGATGCATTGAGAATTAAAATCCCCGGCAATAAGAATTTCGTCCCCCGGGTATCGATTAGAACAATCAAGTAAACCCTCCGAGAGAGCACACAGGAACTCACTAAGTAGAAAGACGCCTGGATTCCAGTATAGATTTACCACAATCCAGCTCAGGCGTTCATTGGAGTTTCTCAAAGATACTCTCACCATGAGGATCCCCTGGATATTATTTGAGAGAATTACTGAGGATTTAAACTTCTCATTACTAGAGGCCACCAACAAACCCCCCATTGGTCTACCCCTCCCAGGAGCTACTGCCAACTGTTGAAAAATGGTAAATCCATCAATGCCAACTAAACCAGTTAGCCAGGTTTCTTGGAAAAAAATTAGATCGAAAGTTTTGAAAATTTCCGATCTCCTGGGCTCCTCAGAAAAGGATGTGTAGCCTCTAGTGTTCCATGATAGTACATTCACTTGAGGTGACCCTAGAGCTTCGGATGGGTCATCCCTATCTTAAGAAAAACTCTTCTAGTGTCCCAGTATTGTACTGTTCCAGGCTTCGTCCCTTTATAAAAGTTCCTCTTGTAATTCCTAACTCATAAGAGTGTCTGCGCCCTCTCCGGCTCAACGGACACTCCCTTATCCAGTGGTCTTCTGCCTTTCAAAAATGACACCCAGTGCCTAACATACCTGCTCCATTACTTGGCGGGGTACTACCACCTCTTACTCCTCTATACATTCCTCTTCCCCTTTGTATATGTATATTACTTCTGCCTGTTGCATTAATGCTCTGGTTTTTAACAAATCTTTTTCCCCTTTTCCTCTTTGTCTTTAGCATGGCGGTTTGCATAATACCTAGTCGTGGTCAATGTTTGAGCAGCGCTTTGGGTTGGCCAGGTGGACTCAAATGTTTGAATGTCATTTTTTAAGTGAGGTAACAACCCTTCAACAAAATAGGAAGAAAACGCCTTTCGACATCCCCCCCCCCCCCGACCTGGGGTAGACCTATCCATCCCACTAAACGAGGTAAAAGCTTCTTCCTTTCATGCAAAATATTTTTCAACTGACTCCCCGTCTGTCTGCCTGCAAGTGGTCAGTTTATCACAATAATTCATTAGCTTGCAGGGAAGTACTTGCTGGATACACGTTATCAGGAGTGCTGGAAGAGCTATTATTTCTTTGGACAATTCCCCAGTTTTTCTTCTTTCGCTTGCTGCCATAGTCGGCTCATCCCACTTTGACGGGGTCCAAACTGTCTTACATTCTGCATTGGCGCCATATATATACTGACGGAATGCATAAAAGCAATTGATCTATATCTCCCAACGTGAGGTGACCAGTTTTAAGAACCCGGTCTGTCTGGATCTACCACTGCTCTGGATTTTGTCTAATATCTGGATAATCTTTAGTAAAAGAAAGTAACTCCATCCAATCCAAGGGACATGGATGGATCTGGTGTGTTGGATTAGCAGTATCAAACCCAGGCTCTTCTCTCATGGGAAACATTTGAGTTACCATACAGTTTGTTGGGGCACTTATAATCCAAAATAAAAATGTTGACAATATTGCAGGACCGGAGTTTCAATCAACCTTACACTCTTGGATTGCTTGCTCTGTCATTATTGCTCGGGAGGGGTTACACTTCATCCTCCTCATTCACCTTTTTATGTAATGGCCACATTTGTTTGCAAGGTTTTTGTACTATTGCAAACATAAGTGTAGCTTGTTGCTGGGGCACATACACTTTGGCTTGTTCTATTCCTTCTACCCAATTTTCTGAGCCATGCCAACACTACCTTTTCTGTGGTGTGGTTTGTAATCCTGTGGGCACGAGGTGGCGAGGTACTTGACTTAGGGTGCGGGGAGTGAATGTTTAACCATTAAACATTCTAACAATGGGTCTGTCTCATCCTCCAAGGGGATTTACAACATTGCAACCCACAACATCCATTAGTGCATGAATTTCCCATTTTTGTTACAGTAACTGTTTCTTTTGATCACAAGATTGCATTGATAATGACCCACTTAACACAGTGTGTCTACTATCAATACAAACTACACGCTCATTTTAAGATTCATCCATCCCATGGTATCAACCGGTGTACCCTAGGTGTATTTATCTATGGCTCATTTAACAGTATGCTCCCATAGAAAATACAACATTACACATTCATAACATCAGACCGCACAACATCATTCTGTATTAAATCATCACACTCTGTGCATGCAACAGTCTCACCCTTTTTTTCAGCAATCCTCTGTGCCCTGGTGTTTCAACGGGAGTGCAAATCTCCCTTCCACAGACATACGGGGGAACCTTGGTCCCAGAGATCATGCCACAGAGACAGGCGTGTGGGTGAAAGTTGTGGCTGCAGGAAACCTCTATCCAACTCGCGCAGTACGCTCCACAACCTCCACCTGTCCGATGCCTGCTCTCCGACTGTGGCAAAATATTCCAACTGGATCTCAACTGCGATGAGGTCCCATTTCGGGTTGCCAATTTGTGGGGAGTAATTCTCATAATACCCGCCTGTGCCTATAACCAGCAGAATGAGAAACCAGCACACTGTACTGATCAGCTTGTCATTTTTTATTCTTAATATGCTTAAGCAGGGCTCGGACGAAGCAACTGGCTCCGTCTGTGCCTCTTGTTGTTCTGTAATAAAACCACTTTTATATACTTTTGCTGTTGCGTTGATTTGTGACCAGCATTAAATCACTAGGCTAAATTTAAACACAGTCAGCCTCTGAGTTTACTGCTAATCTGCTATTTTCACTCCTTGAGCCTGTTGCAAGAATAAAAGCATATATGCAGAGCAAGATGGTTTCTTTCTTCTGCAAGGCAAGCCCACTGTAACCGTGAGCACAAAACTGACCAGATAAAAATAACTAATGTTCATTCATTTTACAAAGTGCCTATCATTATCTGTTCATAATTTTCCACACTTCTCTCTGATAATCTGGGTATAAACCATGCATCGTATTCAGTGAGTCCTAAACATGATCCAAATTGATCTGTTGCCTGTCATTGGTGCTTCAGCTAATGCTTTTAAGCAGGTTTAATTTGGGTACACTGCATTCTGAGGTTATTGCATGCCCCCAGTACAAGACTGCATTTGGTTTGAGAACACTTTTCATGCTCGGACGGATTCCTGCTCGTTCTAGGTTTTGCAAAGCTCTCTCGCACCAGGTTGTGCATAGCTTTATCTCTACCATAAATCAAATTGTCATATTGAAAGTATCACACCCTTGCATCTCTGTTTACTATATAGTCCATCATTTGCTAAGAAACTGACAATAAGCCACCAGCATGCAAGTGACCTGAAATATAGCATGTAGTTTGAGCTATAGTGAGTTGTTTTGATTCTCCATGCAATGTCTTGTAAGCATCACGCATGTAGAGTCTTGAGAAAATTTCGGCATTCTTCAGCATTTAACATTAGTTATTGCTAAATAATTGGTAGCTTTTTGTTATAGCTTCTGATTCATAGCCATACATTAGAAGACATTATTTTATTTATTGTAAGGACAACTGTGCTTAACCATTCCAAGGATTTTAGAGATCCTGTTGCGCCTTCCTGTGGAGGTTCAGAAGGAGGAGTTGAACACATTAAGGACATTGAGCTATGTTTAAGTAAATAATATGAAAAGGCCCAACTTTCCCTACTGCTAAAGGGATCACCCTGCCGATCTGAAGAAACAAGGGGTGCTCGTCCGTCATCTGGAAGTTCCAAAGTAAACATTTCCTCAGTCCAAAAGCTAACTCTACCTGACCCTACTGCTAGTTTAACCAACTTAAGTTCAGACAATAGAAGGTCGTTTTTCTCCTTGGCGTCTCGTAGTTTCTACTTTCCTTTGTATGGAAATGTCTCGATACTACACTTGAGTTTCTTCTTGACACAATCTTCTTTGTTAAGATCTGGATATCTCTGCCATGAACTCTTGTTAAACACTTCTGGGCTTGGTGCTGTCTTTAAGATTCTGTTGCGTATAGTTTGTTTGTCTTCACTTATGACCCTTTCACAGTCTCTCTTTATACTGGACCACTTTACATGGGACTTGATCCCCTTTTAGATTCCCCCACTCCTGCGTTCTTGTGATATTCTTATATACTTTATCCTCTTTGTTCAAAATACCTTTTCCTTTCTTCCCAGGGTAATTATCTCAAGTCCCTCTTTATTCTCATCAGAGTTATTTGTTACTTGCTTTGTCTTTCACATTGGCAATCAAATTATTTTATTCCTTGTATATCGTCTTTATGACTGAGTTGCACTCTTCATGTACTCATGCCCCAGTGGCCTTCTGCTTTTCCTGTTCTTCCCGTTACCTGCGTAGGAGAACGTTGCAGGGCTCGTCATGCACTTGGGTATTCTTTCTTTTGTCGGTTTTACAATTCTGGAATTCTGTTGGTGTCTCGTTCGCTGCTTCCCCTCAGGCTGCAGCTATCTACGGATATGGGTGACCGCGGGATCCTCGTGCTCTCAGCTGTGATGGTCTCAGCGTCGTCCTGTGGGTGTCTCACCCACCACACGGTGTTTGTGGTTACGCCACCACCATCTCTTGGATACGCCTCTTTTCTTGGGCAGTGGTTTCCCCGTTGCTGTACTCACCGGCCTCCCAGTGTCTTACTGTAACGTTCCTCGTTGATTTGGAGTTGTGGGCTCTGTGGCTTATATCTGCTCCGCCCCTCCAAGGCGTGATCACGTCCGGGGGCTTCCCCTGCGTACCATGCTCTCTCCTCTTTCTTCCTCCACTCCTCTCGGTTATTAAATACACATCTCTTCTTAAAAAGGCATCGTCTTTTCTTTTTTTCTAATGGATTCACTTCAGCATTACCTGCAGCCAAATATAAAGTTGTTACATTCTTCTTCCCAGCAAGCAGTCCCATATATGCCGATAGGTTGAGCAATGGAGGGAGTTCCTCATAGGAATGGGAGTCCTTGTCGCCTAAGGGGTAGTCACTCCAGTGGGGTCCCATGTGCCCATACCCTTAGGTTGGGTTTTGCAGAGCAGGCTCGCCTCCCACAGGACTTTTTATTTTTTTTCAAGGTCTTCCTAGGGTCCATACCACTTGGAAACCATCTTATTTTCATATGTTAGAAGAACTAAGACTAACTGACTGACAGCAAAAGACCTGGTCACAGCATGTTTGTTATAAACTCCCTTTTGCTGTTCTTGGCCTAGATGTTTCAAAATCTCTTTCACTGCCCCACATAGTTCAATTTTGGGCCGTTTGGGAAATTGGTAAAATGGCCTCCTCCCAGGTTCCTTTTAGCATGTTCAAAACATCTTGGCATGTTTGCCAGCATGGGGTCTGGCATGGATTCACATGCTCATGAATATTCCCTGTTGTCAAGCCAGGAATCCTCTGTAAAAGAAAAGTTTCACTTTCACTTACAAACTGTCTTTCACATACAAACCAATCACTGAGCTCTGGGTCATACTGCCCTCAGCCAATGACTGCCCTCTCCCTAAGCCCCTCCTCTGGCAGCCATCTATGAAGATGGACAGGCTGGAAAAGAAGTACCAGGTGGCTGAATCCGCACCCAAGTGCCTACGGTCTCAGCCCTCCCCGGACTCAGTAGCTGCGAGGAAGGAGTCTTCCAATACCTCATCTTCAGCCTCTGTTCCCCTCGACAGCGAGGGGATGAAGTTGGATGCTGTGGGTAGAAAAGTGATCTACTCGGCGGTGTCTATGTCAAGGCAGCAAATGTGCTTATGATCCTGGGCAGATGGGGAGCTGTGGTATAATATGGCCCTGTGCTAGAATTTCTCCCCGACGACAAACGGGTCAAGGCGCTTGGGATCCTCCAGGAGTGCGAGGGGGCTTCGGACCATGCCATCACCGTGGCCCTGGACATCACAGACACGGGATTCCGACAGATGGGGAGCGGTGTCTGCCTCCGTCGTGGCTGGTTGAAAGCCACCAACTTTCGGCAGGAAGTCCAGATGAGGGTTCTGGACATGCTCCTCAGGGACAACCTTTTTGGGAAGGCAGTCAACGGATCGTTGCAAGCCAACAAGACTGACAGACTTCGGGCCCTCAGCATTCTTCAGCAACATTGTCCTCCTTTTTGTGCCTCAGGACGGAAATCTGGCAGGTCACTGAAGGGTTTCAGTGGGGGGAGTCATCTTCGTACTGCCAACCCTCCTGTCCAACGACCCAGGAGGCCCCTGCCAAGGCTTTCGGAGGTGGCCGACGTCGCTCCCAAAGCGGCACGCAGGCCCCAAAGCAAGATTGAACCGGCTGGGACATTGGGCCCCCACCCTGTTGCTGGGTGCTCTCGCCCACGGACAGAGTTCCAGCAGAAGTGTCAGCAGTTACCACCGGTGGCCCGGCAGGAGCAGCACCTCCCTCATCTCCTACAGGAAGTATGGGCCATGCTAAAAAAGGGGCGATCGAGGTGGTTCAAAGGTGACTACGGGGCTCTGGAGTCTACTCCAGATACTTCTTGGGAAAGAAAACCGGCCCATTCTAGACCTGCGGTGCCTCAACAAATACCTAAAGTCCCAAAAATTCAGCATGGTCACGTTGCAGGACGTGCTCGGCCAACTAGAGGAAGGAGACTTGTCGTTGCTGGATCTGGAGGACGCATACTTCCACATCCCCATTCACGAGAAGCATCGGAAGTTCCTGCGCTTCGTGGTACAGGGAAGGCAGTACCAGTTCAAGGCCTTTCCCTTCGGACTGAAGTCAGCACCCAGGCTGTTCACAAAGTGCCTGGCGCCAGTGGCAGCCCTTCTGCCTCTACAAGGGATACATGTGTACCCAATACCTCGATGACTGGCTCATCCGTGCCAAGTCCTGGGAAGTAGCTGTTAAACACACGGCAAGGACTGTCTGCCTACTGACGGATCTGGGATTCTCGTGAACCATCCAAAGTCCTGCTTGATTCCATCATGAAATCAGCATTCTGTGCTGTTCCTGGGGGGCAGGCCCAACAAGGTCTCCTGCCTGGTGGCCCCTCAGAGGGAAGGATAGCAGCCATGCTGGGCAAGGTGCAACGGCTGACACTGAGGACTGCCACAGCGCGGACCATCAAGTCACTGCTCTGCATGATGTCGTGCATTTACCTAATCAGACTCTGCAGGTTGTGGATGCAACCCTTTCAGGAATTCCTGGAAGCTTGTTGGACCCTCATGTCTGGAAGCTTTGCAGACAAGATTGTCCTCGACGAGGAGTTCCGTCGAGCGATAAGGTGGTGGGACATGCGCTCCACCATTACTGGGGAAACAGACTTCCAGAGCCCCACATACCAGGAGATGGTCACCATGAACGCTTCCCTGGAGGGCTGGGGAGCCCACAGTGGACGTCTCCACGCCCGAGGCCTGTGGCTACCAGAGGTGAGGGATCTCCACAACAATGTCCTGGAGCAGTGGGCAGTGTTCTGGGCCCTCAAGTCGTTCCTTCCATCCCTAAAGGGCAAAGTGGTGAGAGTCTTCGTGGACAATACAACCACGATGCTCTACATCAGGAAGCAAGGGGGTACCAGATCCCCGGCACTCTCCAGAGAGGTGCAGGACTTGACACTGGCCCATTGCCCAAGAGATGTTCTTCATTCCTTTTCACCTTGCGGAAGTCAAGAACACCATTGCCAGCTCCCTCATTAGGGAGCTGTGCTCTTGCCACGACTGGTAACTTCGACAGGATCAAGTGGTCAGCCTCTTCTCAAATGAGGCAGACCCCAGATCGATCTGTTTGCGACGGCAACAAATTCCAAATGCCAGCAGGTTCCACCAGCCAAGGAGCGTGGGGAATGCATTTTCCTTTCTGTGGGAAGGCTGGTTTCTGTACGTGTTAGCCATCCCTCCCCCACCCCCCTGTTGCCTCTCCTGCTGCGAGTTATCAAGCAACTCAAAGGGTGCTGATGCAGGAGGATCCTCGTCACCCCAGCGTGGCAGAGACAGACTTGGTATCTGGACCTTCTCGGCCTGACAACATCCCTTCCGTTCAAGCTGCCAGTGGTCGCGGATATGCTTACCAGAGAAAGATGCTCAATCCTACATCACGACCCAGGATTGGTGAATCTGAAGGCTTAGCTCCTGCAGCCTTCAAATTCGGAGCGTACGAGCTGCCAGAGGACTGCAGGAAGGGCCTTGCCAGGGCCAGAGCATCATCGACTCTTAAGTGATATAGGCACAAGTGGAAGCATTTCGCTATGTGGTGCTGGACACAGAAGATCAACCCTCTGAGGGTCTCGGCTCCGCAGATTCTTCTGTACTTGCTGTCCTTGGCCAAGGTGGGGCTGGTGCACGCCTCTATCAAGGTGCATCTGGCGGCAATCTCCCGCTACATCAGGTCTCCAGCAGGGTCTTCTCTTTGGTCCCACTGTCTAGTCAAGGAGTGCCTCAAAGGACTCTTTCGAACGTTCCTGCAGACGAAGGCCTCTGCTCCGGCGTGGGAACTCCATGTGGTGCTGACAAGGCTCATGGGAGCTCCCTTCGAGCCTATGCATCGGGCCCCTATCAAGTTCCTTTCATGGAAGACTGCTTTTCTCGTGCCCATCACCTCTGGCAGGAAGATTGCGATCCAGGCCCTTTCCTGCAAACAGCCTTATCTGACTTTTCATGACACAACGGTGGTGCTGCAGATGCACCCCTCCTTCATGCCAAAGGTTCTGTCAAAATTCCACCTCAACGAGCCTTGGGTGCCGCTTGTGTTTTTCCAAAACCTTTGTCGTCGGCTGAAAGGACTTTGCACTCGCTGGATGTGGCTTGTGCGCTGAGTTTCTGGAAGACATCTCAACTATTCATGAACTTTGGTCCTGTGAACCATGGGAAGAACTTGTCCAAGGCTTCCATCTCCAGGTGGCTCTCCTGCATCACACACTGTCACCGGTTGGCAAACTGACAGCTGTGCGGCCTTCCGAGAGCCCATTCCACCAGAGTGATAGCTGCGACAACAGCCTTCCTGTCTGGTGTGCCCCTGCTGGACATCTGCAGGGTTGCTACATTGATGTCCATGTACACTTTCACAAGATTCTACTGCATAGACGGGGATTCCAGAGAGGAGTCCATGGTCGGCCAAGCACTGCTATGCAACCTGTTTGCTTGAAGGTGAGCCTGTTCTGGAGGTAAGAGTATTTGCTTCTGTTGAGGCTTGCCACCTCCTGTGGTTGTGTAATGTTGTACTGCTAGGTATTCTTTATTCATAAGCATGTGAATCCATGCCAGTCCCTATGCTGGAGAAGGAACACGTTACTTACCTGTAACTCTTGCTCTCCAGCATGGGTCTGGCATGGATTCACATGCTCATGAATATTCCCCCGTCATGCCGGGAATCTTCAGTAAAAGAGAAAAACAGTTTCACTTATTTCACTATAATATATCAGTTTCCCATCGTAGATGTTTTAAGCTACTATGTCCATTGCTATTATAGAGAAATGGACCTCGATAATGTGTAAGGGAGTTCTCGAGACTGGGGTTACCTTTTGTCTTTTGGCAAATGTCACGTGCCAACATGTAGTTCTTGACATCAGTGAAAACTCCAGGCAAGTAGAATCTGGGTTTTACCTGCTCTTTGATGTGCTAGCTCTAATAAAATTCTACAATGGCTTTGGGGAACCACTAACCGTGTGTGGGGCAAGCATTCTTTTTTCAAATCACGCCGATATAATAATCCTTTCTTTTATAAAGATGGGTGCTGCTTGGCCATGCCCAGTTTCCCTGGTCAAACCGTGCCATCATCTCCTAAATACTTCTCTCTTCTCGGAGAGCGGATTCTCTGTTGCCATTCTGGCTGGCCTTCCGCCGTCTCACTGTAGCGCTCCTCACAGATTCTAAGGTCGCGGGCTCGTGGCTTGTCGCTGCTCTGCCCCTGCAAGGCGCAATAACGTCAGGGGGCTTCCACTCCGTACCTTACTCTCTCCTCTTACTTTTTTCTAATGGATTCACAGCATTGCCTGCAGCCAAATAAAAAGAAGTAACATTCTTCTTCCCAGCAGGCAGTCCCATATATGACAATATGTTGGGAAATCTAGGGAGTTCCTCATAGGAAAGCGAGTTCTTGTCCCTTAAGGGGGAGTCACTCCCAGTGAGATCCCACTTGCCCATAACCCTAACAAAAGTATTGAGGAGCGGGCTCACCTCTCTAGCCACAAAAGCGAGTGACTCCCCCTTGGTGAGATGGGATGAATACCTTTGATTAGTCACACTTTTTGCAACTTCTTGCTGAGACTGGACGAACATTATGCTTCACAGGTACGGAGTCCTTTGTTTTTTTTTTTGTAAATTAGTTTTTTTAATTATTTTTAACACAACAGGAACCACAGAAAAATGCATTTCGCAACATCCAATTGTCATGGATACAATCTTATATTTTTGAGAACACCCTGCCCGGATCCCTCCCCCTCCCTCTCCCAATTACACCCCCCCCCCCTCAACATAACTTGGGGCCTCTTTATACCAACAGGCCATGCAACGTTAAGTCATTCCAACATGGTGCACAGTTAACTAAGACATTTACCCTCGTGGGGTTCAGGCATCGCACTCACCTCTCATGTCAGAGCCTCCATAGATTTCATGGAACTTCAGCCATTCACACTCTCACTGCACTCCCCCCATGTATCGTGGCTGTGGTCTTTTCGATGAGGTATATGTCCTTAGCTTTAGCTAAATGATTTTTCTTTAAATGATTTTTTGTTGGATTGATTATGATTGATGATGACTGAACACGGAATGTACAGTCCTTTTTAGATTGTGCACTCCATACTGAGGAGACAGAACTTTTTTTAGATATGTTTCCCAATGGGACTCAGTTACCACCACTTTAATATTAGGCTTACTCACCTCTATGAGACAGCCCCTTAATATGTATATGACACTCGTCTAGAATGTGCACTCTCCAATAAGGAGACAGAACTGATGTACTATATATATATATATATATGTTTTCCATTTGTTGACTGTATTGCCATTACTTACAAATCAGGCTTGCTCACGATGTGAAGCCGGCCAAAATATAGTTATGTACATAACACTCTTCCACATATGTCATACATTAAACGCACAAACACTTTCTCATTATTGAGATCTTTCGTAAGCTCTCACTTTGTGATCCCTCATAGGCACTCCGCAATTCAAGGGCCTGCGTATTATGCATTATAGTCACCATACATTCTTGCCTTCCTTTGTATATTTCCCTAAGTGTATTTCTATTTCCTTGGCATCTTATTCCCTGCTTATAGTTTCCGTAGGCATCTCTTCTCCTCATATCCGCACCCCGTGTGCTTTTTATACAATTCTGGATTCGTACGTTCGGTACGCATATTAGATGAATTTCGGCATATACGCCGTCAGAATCGTCAGTATGTTTACATCTGTGACATCACGCATGCTTGTTACGCGATGATGTCATGCATCTAACGTATATTTAAACCGCCATTTTGTTTAGCATCAACATGGCGTGTATCGAACAGCTCTCGGCGGGTTTCAAGATTCAAATCGTAAATGTTTTTTGAGCTGCTTGTCTGGCTCTCTCGGCCTCTCTGCTCTCTAGCGGGATCCCACTCTTAAACTTCGTGTAGGGACACGGATTTTCCGTTCGACACGACTCGCAATGTCTTTTTCTTAGCTAACTTCATATGATCATCCTTTAATTTCCAATTACAAATTCCTCTATTCCATTATGGATGCACAGACTTTCCATTACGTCTCACATGGAATTAATTCTCCCTACCAAAGCTTACCGTTTGCAGCTCCCTACCAAGCAATCAGTTTCTTCAGAACTTCACACAATAGTAAGTCCTCTTCGCTTTACTACATTTTTTTTTATTTTTTATTTTTATTTTTTATTTTATTTATTTAAAGTGCATTAGCCAGAAATTTGACTTTTAACACATTTCACAAACAAAATATTACATATACACTGAAAGCAAAACCTTTACAGTTTATATGATCACATATTTCATAATAAAAAACAAATAAGATAAATCAAGAATAAAAGAAAAGGAAATCAAGTTATTACTAGCTTCCATTTCTTTAAAACTCTGCCCACTTCAATCGATAGAGCCATCTCATTTCCCGATGATAGCCTCGCCCAAAAATCATCAGAATTTAAATGAGACTCCTTATGGACAAATCTACCAAAAGAGCTTGCCCTGTCACTCCAGGTCCCAGGGCACTTAGAGAATAAGTGTTTAATAGTCTGAACTTCCATAGTTACACATCTATCGCAAATAGGATCAGTATCCCCTTTTTTATCCCTTATTGCAAGTAATTCCAGAGTTGGGAGAAGGTTTAAACGAAATCTCAAAAAAGCAGATCTAAACAGAAAGCTCGGGGACTTCATCAGATAAGCCGGAAGAAATGATAAACGCTTATCTAAGAGTGAGAGGGAAGCTGATCTTTTAGTTCCCCGCATCTCCTCAATCGTATAAATCCAATCAGCCAACTTCAATTTTTTCTTCACTCTTAGAGGGTTCTGTAAGAGGGACTCAACATCAGAACCACAGCATGACAGTAATTCCAAACAAGTTGATTCTAACCTGCACAGAAAAACATTATTGCCATGTGCCCGCTCTACATCGGAATCTTCGAAAAGTGAATTCTTAGGGGGATCAAGAATTGACCTATAAAGGGTAAGCCACTTCCAGGTTAGCCATGACCTGAGTGAAGACAGGCCCAACTCATAGCGTAAGGAGACGATCGGAACACAATCGGGGAGTCCCAAAGTACGTTTCCAAATCTTCGATTCGATAACATCCCATTCTATGTCAAAAGCTAGAGAATTGTAGTCCATACCATATAGAATAATGGGAACCACCTTCCCGATATAAAATCTTATGAGGGGAATGATGGTAAATTTGCCGAACTTAGAATAGATCTTTCTCATCTGGGCTCCCAACTTGATTAATTTTAAATCCATAGAGGCCATCAGATTAAGCCTAGAGGGGAAAGATCTTAGTTCCGCTCCCAAATAGGTCAATTCAGAGACTACCTCTACCTGGGAGTGGTCCAACTTGCAACTCAAATTCCTCATTATTTTGTTAGGCCTCCTGAAAACAAGAATCTTAGATTTAGAGGGATTTATTCTTAATTTATTAATCCTGGCGTAGGATTCTAAAGCACTTAGCAGGCGCTGCAGCCCCACTTGTGAGTAGTCCAACACTACTATATCATCGGCATAACCTAGCCAATTGATTTTAGAATTACCGATGGAGGGAGATATCAACCCAATATTCTGTAGCCAAACGCCTAAATCTGCCATAAAAAGGATGAAAAGCAGGGGAGCCAATAAACAACCTTGGCGAACCCCTCTAGTTATCCTGATTTGCTCAGAAAGAAAACCAGACCTACCCAGTCTAACCCGCATGTAATTGTTAGAATGCAACTCTATCAGGATAGAGAGTAAGCCCGGTGGTATATCCCAGGCCACTAATTTACCCCATAATAGATTTCTATCAACCATGTCAAAGGCCTGTGATAGGTCGATCCAGGCTCCAAAGAGAGGAGAACCTCCCTTAGTGAAGGATTTCGCAGCAAGGCAGCTCAAGACTAAACCATTCAATGACGTCGACAGCCCCTTTCTAAATCCGGATTGCTGCTTCGGAATAATACCCTTCATTTTAGCCCAAAGTTCCAACTCCCCTAGAACAATGCCCGAGAAGATTTTACTATCAGCGTCTAGGAGAGAGATAGGGCGATAATTAGAGGCCAATAACCTATCTCCTTTCTTATAGATCGGAATGACTATTGAAAGTCTCCATGAATCAGGGATACTCCTCCCGGCGATATTATCAAAAAGGGCTTTAAGGACCTTCGCCCATGTTTCTGGATCCGATTTAAAGATCGAATTACTTAAACCATTAGGTCCAGAAGCTCTGGACGCTGAAGATTTTCTAATTAACAATTCTATATCTAGAGCGTTAATCTCAAGCATCCAATTTTGGCTTACATCAGCAACCGAGCATAAAGGGGCATCAGAACCATACACCTTCGAAAAATGTTCAATCCACACCCCCTCCTGAATAATAGAATCTTGTTTCTGCTGTTGAGTAGCCTCGTTCATATCGATTAAAGACCAAACGTTTCGGGAATTCTTAAGAGACAGGACATATAGCATACTCTCAGCATCTTGCTGTACTATCAGATGATGATGGGCACGAATCCAGTTCCTGTAGTTATTTTTCAGTTTAACCCACCCCTCCCTATATGCCTTCTCACACAAACCCGCTCTCCTTAGGATCGAAATCTGAGACCTCAGATCCTTTTTACGATTTATAATTTGAGCATTAAAAGAGTGTTTATGTACCTTATGAGTTTTCCGGGCATGGGGATCCACTACTGCCTGTACAGACAGGAAACTCAGAAAAGCACTAGGAATACAGAAGTCAGACAAAGACTGATTAGATAGATAACCCGTCCTACGACGTAGCTCACTATTTAGAAACTGACCTCCTTTTTGAAATTTTCTAATGGCGTTACCTGAGTTCTTAACAGAGAGCTCCTGATCATAACTAAAAATTGCTGGATCGCAATCATACGATATAGTCACTTTCAGCATGGCGTGATCATCAGGATTCCCTTCTCCAACTAGCAAACTATTACAATTTTCAAAAATATTGCTAGAGACAAAGAAATAATCTATCGTGGAGAATGAGATACCTCTATGCCAAGTGGGGGAATTAGGAATATCCCCCCTTATATTTCCATTCAACATAAATAGATTCCGGTCCTGCATAAACCTTAGCCATATTTTACCATTCATAGACTTCTGTTTAGACTTGCCTGATCTAAGATCCACAGTAGAAATGCATTGAGAATTAAAGTCCCCGGCAATAAGAATTTCATCCCCCGGGTATCGATTAGAACAATCAAGCAAACCCTCCGAGAGAGCACACAGAAACTCACTAAGTAGAAAGACGCCTGGATTCCAGTATAAATTTACCACAATCCAACTCAGGCGTTCATTGGAGTTTCTCAAAGATACTCTCACCATGAGGATCCCCTGGATATTATTTGAGACAATTACCGAAGATTTAAACTTCACATTACTAGAAGCCACCAACAAACCCCCCATTGGTCTACCCCTCCCAGGAGCTACTGCCAACTGTTGAAAAATGGTAAATCCATCAGAGCCAACTAGACAAGTTAACCAGGTTTCTTGGAGAAGAAATAGATCGAAAGTTTTAAAAATTTCCGATCTCCTGGGCTCCTCAGAGAAGGATGTGTAGCCTCTAGTATTCCATGATAGTACATTAACTTGAGGTGACCCTAGAGCTTCGAATGGGTCATCCCTATCTTAAGAAAAACTTGGGCAATCATTTCTGGAAGCATATCCCACATGTTCATTGGGACAGAAGGGGAGAGAGCCTTAGTGGTTCCCCCCCCAACACTGATCTTGGTTGACTATCCGGCGGGAGTCGGGGACAGTGATTGTAGGGCAAGTACTGGAGATCTTCAGGCCCCTCTGCTCCCATGCCACAGCTTCACCCAAAATTAGATTCATACCCAAACTTGATTTCAGTTCTATTGCCACTATATTAGTGTCGGTATCATATGGGAAGCTCACTGCTTCAATGTCACTTGAGGAAAAATACTTCAGAGCTGGAATTGACTTCAATTCCGTTATTATTGCCGAGCGATTTAATGGAGAAACACCACATGAAGATGGAATTGTTCTTGATAAAAAGACTGTCAAATCTGAGTTCTGTTTGTATAATTCATCAGGAAACTGAGCTGATAGGACAGAATTTCGAGTCTCCGTCAGAGAGCCTAAGCCGGATGAGGCCTCAGTTCCAGCGGCCCCAGGAGCACCATCATACCAAGGGCATGCCGAACCAACTGACGGCCGATTGCTTACAGCCGCAGCGTTAGCTTGCGAATCGTCAGTGCTAGAAAGACCCCCCTTTGCTCCCAGATCAGTCCCCACCCTTGATTTTTTCAAGAAGATGGGAGCAATTTTGACCAGAGGGTTTGATGGCTGCTTTTTTAGGTTCGCCCTTAAGAAAATTGGAGCCATTTTTTTTGGTTGGACCACCCGGCACTATCGATTCTTCCACAAAAGGTGCTTTTTGAGATTTTGGTTTGGGAATTTTCTTCCCTTTTTTAAGAGGAGACTTCGCCACAATTTTTTCAGATTTTTCAGGGGATTCTTGGTCAGCTTTTGATTTTCGTGGATGCTGATTAGATCCAGAATTGATCTGTCTTTTCTTTCCTTTCCCCTTTTTAATTGCAGGAGTAATGGCTTCACTAGCTGGTGGCCTCCTATTTTTCGTCTTCTTTTTGGACTTCCCATTCAATTTCTTCTTCCTAGGGACTGCTAAATCCAGATTCGAAGAGGAAAGATCTATAGGGGAGCCCTCAGGTGGGCCCCCCGCTTGAGGGTCACTATCCGCCAGGGCGGCCAATCTCATAAACTCCTCCATCACCGATATCGAGAGGGGAGTATCGTCAACCATGGCCTCCACATGAAGAGGAATGGGGGGGCCTAGAGGGCCTTCCTGTGATTGGTTATCCGATCGATCCACTTTTTCTAATAGGATCAGGGACGTCTTTTTTAAATCCCCACATAAATCAGTCAGAAAGGCCATTTTACATGATTGATCCTTTACTTCTTTATGGAGCTCAGCCAAAGGCCCTCCCAATGATTCATTGACTGCTGATTTTAGGGCTATCATGGCAATTTCATTTAGTTCCAAGTCCTTGTTCATCTCCATTAGAATACCCGTATGCTGGTAGACCTCAGTTTTCAAATTTTCAAAGACTTTAACCAAGGAGGATAGGACAAAGTTCAAAGCTGTTATAGTAGGTGGCACTAGTTCTTCAATAGAATTTTGACCAGACGCAGCCGGCCCCACTGGTTCAGGTAGGGAATTAGGCGGCTCCTGGGAGGTCTCCCGAGAGCTTACTTCGACCATTGTTGAAGACCTTCCCCTATCAGGAGTTGAGATTACGGCTTCTAACTCCCCCATATCCTCTTCTCTAGGATCAATGAGAACCTCAGATTGGTGAAATACAGATTTTTCTAAATTGACTACACCAATCCTAGAGACTAGCAAATGAGGCATAATGTTATTCAAGGAGGGGTCATCCCCGGCGCCCAGTTGATTTGAAATCACGTTCTTCATGGTAGAAGTCCTCAGGGTGAAATCAATGTCCCCTTGGAATCGCGTACGAATCGGTTGATTTCTATACGTTGGCAGGTCCTCCATATGTGATGCAGAAAGTGGCAAAGCCAACCTGCTGGAACCTGTTCATCTGCTGGATATACTCCTGGGGGAAGGAAGATACCACCACCCGTTTTATAGGGTTTAAAGAAGGATTCCCTCGCTCTTGCCTTCTCTTTACGTGGTGCCTTCTTCCCCATGTCCACCGGAGTAGAGTGTAAAGGACTCCGAACTTCTAAGGGAGCCACTGTGCTGCGAAGATCATACATGACCCCCTTTTGTTTTATTTCTTTTTCTGTTTTATACCGACTTAATCAGTATCACTTAATCACTATCGGAAATAGGAGTTAGCACCAAGGTACCAAGTTACCAGATTATCAGGGAGTTTGCAGATGGCAGTTTTCAACTGTCCTACTGCCTACTGCCTTCCCCCGTCACCCCCCCCCGCAGCACAGCTGAAAACCTGCAGGGGAAAAAATGGTAAGGACGGGTCTAACAGATCTGGTGGATCTGGAAAAACTCCACGAGCACCGGGTCCGGGGCCACCCAAGTGAGGCCGGAAGAGAAAAAAAAAAAAAAAAAAAAAAAAGAGAGAAGAAAGCGAGAATTTGTGAGCAGCGAGGGCAGCAAAGGCAAACCCAGGACAAACCCAAGGCCACAACACGCAACCCAGCTCTAAGGTACCCAATTTCTGCCCTTGCCACTCGCCACTCACCAGTCAGCCAGCAACCAACCGCTAATCACGCGAAGGACAGCCGACCTCCACTCAGCTCCACTGAGAACCAACTCCTGCGGTCGATCCCGTGGTCCTGCAGCCCTCGTACGAAGCCGGGAAGAGCCGCACTTCGCGCTTCTGCTACTGCCTTCCGCCTTCCGCCTCCGTAGAGGAAAGGACCGTTGGACGTTGGACGTGGGACGTCAAGCCGCACTGAAACACGTCTAACCACTCGATCAGCCGCTCGATCAGCCGCTTCCGACAGTCCCCTCAAGATTCACAAAGTTACTACATTTTAAATTAGGACAGTGGTTCCACCTTTTGTACATTCGACCATATAATTCAACGTTTACATCGTTTTTAGGTGTGACAGACACGTAGAAATACCTGCCTGGGTCTTGCTCAACACTATGATTGATCTTATCTTGAAAAATTGGCCAAAAATCGATAGACCATTTGGATGAATACACGGTATGGCTTTTTTTTTATTGAAAATACATAGTTTTGTTGACATGAGTTTATCGAATAACACTTTGACAGTCTCATCTAATGTCCATTGTGGATCATACCAATTCATACATCATGTGGTTACTGATATTATGTCATTTGAGGAACTAACCTGGAGAATAACATTGTTGATGTTTGAAATCGGCACACAAATCTTTGAAATTTGATTTATAATTTTTGTATTTGAGTTTTCAATTAACTAGACTAATTGATTTGTACACTTTCTTCTTGAATTTATAGAATTATTAATATTCAATGATATGTTCAGCCCCTGATGAAGAGAACCTCTCGTAATGCGTTGTCCCCACTTATTTTTGTAATAAACCTTCTATTTAAACAATCAAAGAATGTCTTATTAACTTTATATTGTTCTTAATCAAAACCTGAATTATATTGATATGTATATCTCTAATACTAGATACATTTACTGGGCTGATTCAGCCATAGATAGAGTGCAGGGGACGGGAGTTCCCAAATAGGGAACTCATTCTGTTCGATTGTATTGACAACCCAGATGCCAGGGTTGTTTCTTTTCTCCCCTGCACCTTGAATCTCATTACACATAATCAAATTAACTTACTATAATACAAGAAATCCTTGACACTTGGTGTGCATGGTGTCTAAATCCGATTGCTTCCAAATTCTTGTCTGGATCCGATGCCACCTCTCAGGGACTGTAATACCTGTTGCGCCTCTTGGCTGTTCATGATACGGTAGTCTGTGTCGCCTATCTCAAAACACAGAGCAAATGGGTATGACCAGCGGTATTGAAGCTCTTTCAGTCAGCCACTGAGTCAGGGGCCAGCCTTTCTGTCAGCCACTGAGTCAGGGGCTTGCAATCTCTTCTGCGTGTTGGTGTGAGTCCCGACAGGTCCTGGAACACTTTGACCGAGTCCTCCTCGTACTGCACGGTTCTCATGCACTTCACCCTCTCCAAGACATCCATCCTGTCCCTGTATCTGAGGAAGCGGACAACTATCGATCTCGGACTGCTACCTCTTCTTTGCCACCTCTGTGGACCCTCTCCAGCTGAACCACCTTGCCTACCTCTGCGTGAAAGAGGGCGTTGATCAGACCTTCCACCTTCCTCCCCACGTCTGCCGCTGTCTCGCTTTTCTTTTGACTCAAGCCCAGTATGCGCAAGTTGTTCCGGCGCGCTCTATTCTCGAGGTTGTTGTGCTTCAGCAAGATGTCCTCTTCACGGGACTTCAGGTCTGCCAGCCTAGCCTCGTGCTTAATCTCCAGGAGGTCTACCTGAAGGTGGTTATTCTCCATCCCTTCCATCTTGTCCAACTTTTCCACCCCCCTGTGATCACAAATGGAAGCTTGGATATTGCTCTGGATGGCTTTGATCTCTTGAAAAAAATTCTTTCAGGTCCTCTCTCGTCAGGCCTGGCATGCCCCCCCTCAGCCTCCTCTGCTTCTCTCCCCTTGCCGCTTGTCCCCACTGTCTCCATCCTAGGTTCCCTTCTGAAGTGCTGCAGGGAGCTCATGCCCCGGGGGACGTCCTTCTCCAGCTTCCCTGGGGGTTGCTCGCCAATGAGATGTCGGAGCCCCGGGGCACCTGTCCTCCCCTGTTTCTTGCGCCCCTCAGCAGTTGCATGGCTTTACTCGCTCCCAGAGCAGCCTCTGGCCAACGTCCCTCACGGCCCCAGCACCAACTCCACTGCTTTTCGTGCAGCCTGCGCTGAGATCTTTAGGGCCTTTCAGCCTTCTTGGAGCTGCTTGCTCTCCACCGGCGCCATCTCTCCACCCCTTTGTCCCACTTCCAGGCCTGGGGCTTGGCTATTTCTCATACTCCCCTGGAATTCCACCCCCCCACCGCCGTCCTCGGTGCCACAGTCCATGGGCTGCTGCCTCCTACTTTGCAGTCCTCCCCTAATGTGCACACGTGGTCCCAGGGACACCAGCCCCTCCAGTCTGCATTCTGCACCGCACCATGCTGCCGGGACCTCTCTTCCTTCCCATTGGCCCGTTAAACACCTGGACGCCAACCGTTGAAGTCTGCTCCTCTCCGCAGGCTGCCGTGGCTCCTGCTCTTATTCTGGCCTCCTGCACCTCGCACCTGGTGAGGCGGCCTGAGTTCTCGAGGCCCCGCTGATTGGGGGCGCTCCCCCTGTGGTGTCTCCCTGTCTGCCTCGCTCGGGGGCCTCCCCTTCAGTCTCTCCAGCAGCCGGGCCGCCCTTAGTGGATTGCGTGGGTGCCAGCTCCTCTCCCTCCCTCCCTCACTCTCTGCTCCTGTGACACTGCGGTGTAGCCGGGTGACAGGCCATCCCAGAGTTGCTGTGGGCTGTCCCACGGCGCCAGTCAACTTCGGCGCTCTGGGCTACTCACGCAGCCCGCACTCACTCTGCAGTGTTCAGGGTCATCCTTCAGCGTGGGGTGACCCTGGGGCTGATGCTCCACTCCTCGCCCGCGTCCAGTAGCCTGTTGCGGATTGGACAGGCTCCGGTTCCTCTCCCTCGCTCTCCGCTCCTGTGGTACTGTGGTGCAGCCGGGCGTCATGCCAACCCAGAGCCGCTGCGGGCAGTCCCATGGTGCCAGTGAGGCTTGGGACTCTCCATACCGCCTGCCCTCCCTCTGTAGTGCTCAGGGCTGCCCCTTGTTGCTGGGTGACCCCTGAGCCGATGCTCCACTCCTCGTTCGCTTCCCACAGTGTTGATGTGCCCGCCGTCGGTCACAGGCACTCCTAGCCGTTGCTAGGCCTTCGGGGTGCGCCGGCTGCTCTGGCCGTCTCTGCCCTCACTGCTCACTTAAGGGGCTACTCACACCCACCTCTGGGGTCCGGTGGATGCCTCCCACTGAATTTTGGCAGCTCAGTCAGGGGGAAGAAGGCTCCTATGTCCAACTCAAGAAGGTTGATGGCGGAGCAAAGCTTCACGTGGCCATCTTGATCACCGCCCCCTGGTGGTCTCCATGGGGTCCCTTCTTAAACCTTATTTGATGTATGTGCCCTTTTGCACATCCCAGTGTGTTTGTTTCAGGAATAAACATGCCATTTTGTTCTCTATCAGCATCCATGACTTCTACTGGCATAACTTCCCCTCGCTGTCCCCCTTTGAATTCCATGTGGCATTTATGATTATTCTAGAAACGCTACAGTAATTTCAAAGACCTTGTCACCTTGACATTTTCAAAAACCCAACATTTCCTTATAGGTACTAATATGAATTGTCACACCAGATTCTGTTATTACTCTGGTCACTGCCATTTATTTTGATGTCAGTGTGTTGTTTTTTGTTACACTCTCTTTAGTGGTACTGCTAACACTGGATGATTATCATCAGATGAGATTTTTATTTGGCGTTTGTTGGCACTTGCAGAAGCTACTCTGGTCTATTTGTCAGTACACGTTGGCAAAATGACCAATTCCCCACAACTACGTCGTTCATTCTTTTTTTTGTGCTGTGCAGATTCAAATATTTGCAAGTATTTCGTGCTTCCACACATGTGATGTTGTAAATATATTGATCTCAAAAGGTTTTGGTGTTCATATGGTGTTTTCTTGTCTTTGACTACATGCGCTTCATTAAGTGCTGACATTTCTGCCATGTCCTTGCATCTGGAACTAGTCTCTTCTGACGCATCTCCTTTGGTTGTAGCTAGCACCTCTCACCTTCATCCATGCTATCTCTCAATACATAACCAATTGCCATTCGTCACAGGATGGCTGCTTGCTGCCTCATGCCAAACTCTTCAAAAGTGGAAGCCCTTTTGTTTCCTGCCTCCAATGCCAACCCCACTCTCACATACTTAACCTCCTGATGACCTGAAACTCTACAACTTGATCCCTAAAGCGGAGCAACGCTTAGCTGTGCTACACTGCCTGGCATGGCAAACCGAGTGATCACTTGGTGGTCTCCAGTGCAATGTGGATTAGACTCTGGAAAGCGGTTTCTGGCAGCATAGCTCTTGCAAGAGTAACTGGAATGTTAAGAGGGAGGAGAAAAGGAGAGGTGGCCAGAGGGGAGGGGGGAGGAAAGGGAGTGGGGGGAGGTGAGGGGGGGTCAGAGAGAGGAAGAGGAGAGGACAGGATGTCCTGAATTTTAGTGGTGAATTTAGAAGCCAGAGCTGTACAGGGGGCCTTGGAGGGAACAGGAGAGGTGGAGACTCCTGTAGAATTGGCCAGCTCTTTGCAGATTTCAAAGAGGTCAGCTATATTGTTAGAAGCCATGGAAATGCAGGCTTGGATGTGTGCTCTCTTCTTGGATCGTCTTCAGAGTCTGTATTGCCTGGGGGGGTGGGGGAGGAGGAGGAGGAGGAGAGAGACAGAGAGAGAGACAGACAGACACATTTTTACCTCCAGTCTGGCCCCTGCCTGAAAAGCTTTAGAGGCCATAGCTTCTCTCACTGAGTGTGCTCCATAGCAATCTGTATCTACTCTCACTTGGGACATGACCCACTGGATCCATCTCGCTACCGTAGCTGACACCACTGCCCCGAAAGGTTTCCTTATGGCTATGAACAAATGAGTCACCCCTGGGAGTTGCAAGTCCCTAGTCAATATATTTGTACGTTGAAATGCATCTCACTTGGCATAGTTTCGGTTGATCTGGGAATGCTTCATATGATATTGATCTCAACCAAGTGTTTGTCCTATTGACTATATCGAATGTAATTCCCTGTGAACATAAGGTTTTCCTATTGAGATCTAACGCCCTGATGTCTGATACCCTCTTACATGACCGTAGCATAGTAGCATAGCCAATTTGTCTGATAACTCCTTCCTTGTCAGCTCATAGTTATCTGACCATGATGTGAACATTCTTAGGACTTTATCCACGTCCCATACCTGATCGTATTTCTGTCTCTGGATGGGGGGTTGGGGGGGTTAAGAGGGGTGGGGTGGAGGGGACAAGTGTCTAATTATTCTAACCCTGTTATGCTCACCTGGTCTCTGCGGAGGTGTTGGAGCACGGTCGCAGCCCGCCCAGGGATAAAACTCCTCGTCTGTTCCTCCCTCTGTCTGTGTGGGGGAACTGCAGTGATGAGCAGTGCAGTTACTGCATGAATATGAAGGGGGTTGTAGGAGTATGCAGCCTGTGGTCCCTGACCTCTTCTCCCTGGATGTGGCTTCCCTGGGGTTGCACTATTGAGGCTCACCTGCTGAATGATGATGATGAGCTCTCCCTCCTGCTGCTTCTGGCAAGGGCGCTTGTTGAAGGGAACAGAGTTCCTTCACTGGTCCCTTGTCGTGGAAGTCCAGGCCAGCTGTGACTAGTCCACTTCTCTTGTAGGTAAGTGTTTCCCTTATTTCCACTTGCCCGCGTGTCTTCCGACTGTTATTGTATTTGTAAAGTTTGTTCTGTCCTTTGTATGTAATGTCTCTTTTCTCTGCTCTCTCCCCTTACAGGTGGTGTAGCGGTGTCGGCGGTAGCTGTGGTAGAAGCGGAGCAGGCGGTATGGAGGAGCAGTGCTGAGATGGTCCGACAGCGGGTTAGTAGCCTTTAATGGTGCCTTAGGGTGCACGTTGGGTTTTAAATACGGTGCGACCCTGGGTTGGGTGTTTTCAGGAGTTCTAACCTTGTCTTCTTTTCTCATTTCAGGACTTCGGCTTCATGGGACAGAAAGCACAGGTGCTGCAGCGTTGATTCGGGATCTGCCACGAAGGAGCGTTGCCATGAGATGCGAGCCAGGGTCCAGGTAAGGATGATGTTGTCAGGATCGCGAGGTAAGTACCTGGTCCAGGCGGCGGGGAGTGTCACGTTGCACGGAGGTGCAAAGTAACGCAAAGCGTTTGCTTGAGGGATCAGTGGGTTTATATAGTCTTGTTCCTGGCCACGCCCAGTAGCTCTGGCCTGCCTGCTGTCACACCCTGCCACACCTGATGAGTCAGCACCTGAAGACCAGGCCTAGGGAGCCACACCCGATGAGTCCGCACATGGGGATGTTCTCTGGAATAAAGGTTTTCAGCACCTGGAAAGTTCTTGTAAAATAGAAGCACTCCTGCACTGAAATAAAGTGTTCTTGCTCACATCTCTATATGAGCCTAGCGCCAAAGGCGCCAGGAATGAGTCCAGCCATGGCCCCTGTGTTTGAGTCCCAAAGGGACATAAGGGAGTCAAGTGACCCATTGCCCCCATCACTAGATGGTGTGGTTTTTGTGTTCTGGGGCCCGTGGTCATGACAGAGCCCTTTCAAAACATCCCTAGCAGATCTGAAAACCATGTTTGACCTCTCCAGTCTGGCATAATCAGTAAAATGGATTTGAGGGGATTGGGTCTTCCAACGTATTCCATATCTATGACAGTAATCACCACAGCTGTGCTGCTTCGGAAAATCTTTCCGCTCCTGCATCGATGACGTCTATATGCCGTCCTCGAGGACCGCCTCCAACGGCCGACGTCACCGGATGTTATAAGTAGGACACACGACGCCCATAGCCTCAGTTCCGTTTTTTCTGCGAACGTGTTCGCTTCGGAGATCTCAGCGCGCCTCGACTCTTGGAGTTTGTTCTTTCGGTTCTTCGAACCTGTTCGTTTTGTGAAGTAAACTATCGGGATGTCTTCCTCTTCTTCCACCCCACATCCGGACTTCAAGAAGTGTGGGGACTGCGGGTCCAAGATGTTGGTGACGGACTCGCACAACGCCTGCCTCTGGTGCCTCTGGTGCCTTGGTGAGGCCCACGACATGGATGATTGTGTCGACTGCCAGTCACTTACGTCCAAGGCCTTGCCAGAACGTAAGAAGAAGCTGTCGGTCGGTAAGGTGTCCAAGCCCCGGAAGGCGAGGTCCACTGGGCTTTCGACAGACGATTCGAGGGGCGACTCTCCGCATCGTAGTCGTAAGTCTAGGGGGTCTCGGTCCCGGAGTGGGTCCCGCCACTACTCTGCCTCTTCGAGGCACTCCCGGAAGCGCCGTCATCGGTCGCCTTCCCCGTCCTCATCCAAGGACTCTGCCCGTCGGCGGATTTCTTATCCCACCAAGCGTTCCTCTCTGGAGGAATGGGCTTCCTTCGGGAAGAAAATGTTGGCGATCTTGAATCGCAGGGCTCCGGTCCTCCGCGCCTCCGAGAGGGGTCGGCCGTGACCGTACTAGACACTGATCGTACGCCTTCGGGCTCGGGTGGTCGGCATGATTCGCTGGAGAGGTTCCGGTCGGATAAGGGGAATCATTCTAGTCATCCCCGTTCCAGGTCCCGGTCCTAGACGCCCTCGAGACCGCGTGAGCCTGTGAAGTCTTCGAAGAAGACATCGACTCCTGTGGCGCCAAGGTCATCGACGGACTCTCTCGAGGCCCCGCCTCCGAGGAAGTCGTCGACGTCATCGAAGCCTAGGCTGTCGAGAGACACGCTCAGGGCTCCGCCCTCGAGGCCTGTGTCAAAGCTGTCGATGCTGTCGGCACCACGCTCGATGTCGACGCCGAGTCAGTTGATGCCTTTCGAGGCTGTGGTGTAGGAGGTACCCAGTGGCACGGGGAACCCCCTAGAAAGGCTCTGGCCAAGGCAAAACATGTCTTTCTCCCTTATTCAATGCCCACCTTCCAGACTATGGAGTATATTTCCGAGGTGGAAGAGGGTTCTGAAGATGGGTTGGTTCCTGACACGGTACCAGATACTTCCTGGTCATAGCCAGATTGAGGACCTGTGTCAGTCACTGCATGACGCCAGTGGTCTGGACACCTCTCCGGAGGTGGAGTTCTGTAGGCCTGAGCCTGGCACCCATGCCCAGTCATCGTACCAGCGCCTTATGTCGAGGGTCACGGACTACTTGGGGTGGTCGGCGCCCCAGTTGATTTTGTGCAGGATGACCTGACGGATATCCTCGACCAAGGTCCACCCACTGACCCGGTACTGCCATTCCATATGGCTCTCCAGAGCAGGGTGGCCGCGGCTTTGACTTGGACCGCCCAGCCAGTAGTGACCCCTGCTACTTGACCACGCACCCCACTCCGGAGAGTTGGTGGTGCAGGCGGCTACGGCCCCAGCAAAGCAGGCTTCATATCCTACCATCCCTCCTGATAGGGACGACAAGCGTTTTGATGGCTGGGCGAAGAAAGTGTTTTCTTCAGTGGGTATGGCTCGTCAGGTGGCCAACTCTGTATGTGCCTTGTCACGTTTCGCGCACACTCTGGAGGAACTGTATTTCCTTAGCGGCTGAACATATTCCCGAAGGGGACGAACGGGATGGTTTTCTTGCTATTATTCAGGATGGCAAGGATGCCATGTGTGAGTCCGTTCAGTCGGGTTCCGACATGGCAGACTGTGTCAGCAAGTTCATGGCAGCGAGCACCGTAATACACAGGTTTGCGTGGTTGAGGAAGTCTGGGTTTGCTCCTAATGTGCAAGCCAGGCTCCTCAACATGCCCTTTGATGGTGAACATCTTTTTGGCAACACGGCTGACGCGAGCCTTGAGAGGTTGCAGACCTCCAAAGCTGCCGCGAAGTCGTTGGGCACTGCAGTCCACCAACCTCTGCCTTTTTGTCCTAGGGGACAGCAATGGAGGGGAGATTCCTTTCGTTATTACTCATCCTTTAGTAAAGCGAGAGGAGCTGCAAGTCAAAGGGCTAACCGTAGAAGTGCCAGAGGTGGAAAACAAGGTACTTGAGGTGCCAAGGCCGCGCAAGCAGTTGCTTCTTTGCCCTCAGACAAAGCCGTAGCCGCTTCTGCTCAGTCATGAGGCCCATGCTTCGCCGGTTGGGGGAAGGTTGGCGCAGCATCTTGTAGAATGGCGTGCCATTACTTCAGATGTGTGGGTTCTGGAGATCATAGCCCACGGCTACTGTCTTCCTTTCCGGCAGAGGCCTCGTGACAGTCCACTAGGGAATCTCTCTTTGAAGAGTCCGGATCCGCTCCTTGCGCAGGAAATTCAATCCCTGCTGGAGAAAGGCGCCATAGAGCTGGTGCCTGTAGCAGAGAGGAACAAGGGATGGTATTTGCCTTATTTTTTGATTTCGAAGAAAGACTGGGGATTGAGACCCATCATGGACTTACACGGTTTGAACAAACTCCTCAGGAAGGACAAGTTCAAGATGATTAATCTCTCTCAAGTCCTCCAGGCCCTTCAACTTCAGGACTGGTTGGTGTCTCTCGACCTCAAGGACGCTTATTTTCATGTGCCGATCCATTCCAAGCACAAGAAGTACCTGAGGTTTGTGGTTGGCGACTCGCACTTTCAGTTTCGGGTCCTGCCATTCGGATTGACCTCAGCCTCAAGGGTTTTCACCAAGCTCATGGTGGTGGTGGCAGTGTATCTCAGGAAAGGGAGATTCACGTCTACCCCTACCTGGACGATTGGTTGATCAGGGCGCGTTCACCCGAGCAAGTCCTGGATCATCTGTCCGTCACCTGCCACTCCCTTCACAAGTTGGGCTTCTCCCTCAACTTAGAGGTCCCACTTGACGCCAACTCAGCGGCTCCAGTATATCAGAGCAGTGCTCAACACGTCCCTGGGGCAGTGTTTTCCTCCCCAGGTGAGGGCTCGCCACATTCAGCAGATGGTGCACAAGTTCCAACATGCCCAGAGTCTCCCAGCGTTTGAGTTCTTGAGGTTGCTCGGCCTCATGGCATCCTGCATTCTTCTGGTGCCAGAGGACATGTTGCAGATGAGATCTCTGCAATGGGCTCTCCAGCTCAAGTGGTCTGTCCTCCGGCAGGATGTTGGACCCCGTTCAGGTGCTGCCCTCGGTCGCCCAGGATCTTCTGTGGTGGGCCGACGAAGGCAATCTGGTTAGGGGGGGGTTCCGTTTTGGCTACCCCGGCCGGAGGTGACTATCGTGATGGACGCATCCCTCACGGGATGAGGAGCTCATGCCAACGAGTTGACAGTCAGCGGTCGTTGGTCTCCGTCGGAGTCCAGACTCCATATCAATCTGTTGGAGCTGAGGGCCGTCAGGCTTGCCCTGAAGGCTTTTCTGCCGACTGTGCGAGGAAAATGTCCTGATTCTGACGGACAACACGGTGGCCATGCACTACCTCAACAAAAAGGGGGGGGGGCAGGGTCACTTCCTCTGTGCAGGGAGGCAATGCAGCTCTGGTTCTGGGCCATCCAGCAGGAAGTTTCTATCTCGGTAGTCCATCTGGCAGGAGATGAAAACGAGACGGCGGACGCTCTGATCAGGCAGAGCGTGATCTCTCACGAGTGGGAGTTGGCTCAGGAGATTCTCCTGGAGATCTTCGCCCTTTGGGGGAACCCCTCAAGTGGATCTCTTCGCCTCCAGTGTCAACCGGAAGTGCGTAGGGTTCTGCTCGCGGGAATTTCCTCCAAGAGGAGTCTTAGGAGACGCGTTCGTGGTGGAGTGGTCCTACTGCTGTACGTGTTTCCTCCAGTCCCCGTCATCCCGCAAGTGCTGCAGAGGTTACAGAGGTTTGGTTCCTGGATGAGCCTCATTGCTCCGGCATGGACCAGGAGGACGTGGTACCCGAACCTTCTCGACTTGTCCATCTGCCCTCCACGTCGTCTTCCCTACCGAGATGATCTGCTCTCACAGGTAGGAGGGGGTCAGGTTCTCCATCCAGAGCTCAGATCCCTCAACCTTCACGCTTGGCTTCTGAAAGGTTGAGGTATAAGGATTGGGACCTCCCTGAAGACGTGATGGAGGTTTTGCTTTCGGCCAGACGGCCGGCAACAAAGTCCCCGTACCGTTGCCGTTGGAGAAAGTTCTGCGACTGGTGCAGGGTTAAGAATGTGGATCCTTTTTCTTGTGGCATTCCTGTGGTTCTGTCTTTTTTGCTTTTTTTGGCCCACAAGGGCCTGCAAGTGGGTACCGTTAAAGGTTACCTGGCGGCGCTGGCTATATTTAAGCGCTCGTCTGAGGAGTGTTCTTATTTTAAAATCCCTTTAATTTCTCAGTTTCTGAAAGGGCTCACTAATGTATTCCCTCCGTCACCGTTCCAGGTTCCCGGTTGGGATCTGAACCTGGTTCTCAAGTTTCTAATGGGTGCTCCCTTTGAGCCTTTGCATTCTTGTCCTTTGAGACTGTTAACCCTTAAAACTGTATTTTTAGTTGCGGTCACCTCCGCTCGTAGAGTGAGTGAGTTACAGGCACTTTCAGTTAAGCCACCCTTCACTGTGTTTCATAAGGACAGGGTTGTCCTTAGAGTTCGTCCTTCCTTTCTTCCGAAGGTGGTGTCGGACTTTCATTTGGGCCAGAAGGTTATTCTTCCGGCATTTTATCCTCTTCCGCATCCTGGTAAGGAAGAGGAGAGGCTCCATAGGCTGGATCCTAGGAGAGCTTTAAGCTTTTATTTTTCATGCATGTCCCGGGTCAGAGTGGACGATCAACTCTTTATTAGTTACGCTGGAAGTCGTTTGGGACAAGCTGTTACTAAGCAGACTTTCTTGTTGGATTATCCTGGCAATTTGTGAATGTTACCGCTTGGCGGGTAAGGACCCTCCGGTAGGCTTGCAGGCCCATTCTACCAGGGGGATGGCTGCCTCTACTGCCCTGCAGAGGGGTGGTCCTATTCGTAACATCTGTGATGCAGCCACCTGGGCTTCGGACCATACTTTTGTACATCACTACTCCCTTCTATCCGTGGGCAGGATCTGGGCTTTGGCAAGGCGGTCCTTTACTCTGCAATTTGATTGGGCATTCTAAATTTGTATGTTCTAAATTCTTTTCCCACCTTCTTATGTTGGTACTGCTTTGGGAGTATGTCATAGATATGGAATACGTCGGAGGACCCAATCCCCTCTAAGAACAAGTTACTCTATTACCTGCTAACGTTCTTTCGATGGGATGGTCCGACTACTTATTCGATATTGCTCCATCCCTGCCTACCCCGCTACAGAATTTCTTATGCGATTGCAGCTTACGTTTCCGTAAGGCTTTCTGTGGTCATACTGGCAGAAGATGGGTTGCACACATTCTGGGGAAAAAACTACAACTGAGGCTACGGGCGTCATACTTATAACATCCGGTGATGTCGGCCGTCTGAGGAGGTCCTCGGGATGGCGTATCGACGCAGGACGCAGATGCCGAATGATTTTCCGAAGCAGCACAGCTGTGGTGATTACTGTCATATATATGGAATAAGTCGTCGGACCATCCCATCGAAAGAACGTTACCAGGTAAGAGTAACTTGTTCTACTTGGTGTCTCCTCACCTGCGCCAGTGTCCTTGCAATCATTGAGAATGGAGGAAATGCATATTCCTTGCTCCGACCCCACTGTTGTAGGACTGAATCTATCACTTCTGCCTCTGGGTCTGGTCTTCAACTGAAGAACCGAGCAATTTGCCTGTTCAATCTCGATGCAAAGAGTTCTATTCTGCACGGACCCCATCTCATCAGCATCTGAAAGACACTTTCATCCAGCTTCCAGTTGCTGGCGTCCTTGAGGAATTTGGAGTTCTAGTCGGTAACCTAGTTCTGACTGCCTGGTAAGTATTCTGCTGTCACTGATATCTCTCTGCAAGCAGAGGTGCCAGAATTCCTTTGCTAGCAATGCTAACATTCTTGACCTTGTCCCTCCCAGTCTGTCTATATATCGGACTGCTGATACGTTGTCTGTCTTGAGGCACACGCAACATTGTGCCCTCTCCTTTGTCCAACATTTTACTGCAAATGAGCCTGCTAGGAGTTGCAAGCAGTTTATGTGGATGTTCATTTCTTCTGACCATCTGCCCCCTGTCGACAGATCTCCACATCTGGCTCCCCATACCCATCTGCTAGCATTGGATTCTATCATTAGGTCCGGGGATGAGCCAAACATTGCCCTTCGATTCCAGGCATCCATTTGTTGTAGCCACCACTCCAGTTTCTCCTTTGCTTCTAGAGAAAGGGTTATTCTTTGCTCATAGGATGCACCCCTCCTGAGGTGTTGGATCTTTAATCTCGGGAGGGCCCTGTAGGGGAGCGGAGCCGGGAAGATCGCCTGAATAGACTATGCCAGTCATCGCACTAGTCCTGCTAACTCTGAGATATCGTCTCTGCTGCTAGTCTGCTCCCTATCTCCTTCTTGATATCTTACACTTTGTTACGAGGGAGGTTTAATGTTCCCTGCACTGCTTCTATCCTGAAACCCAGGATTTCCATGTGCTGTTCTGCCTGCAGGCTTGATTTCTGCCAGTTTATTATAAACCTTAGTTGCTGCAGGAGCTCTAAGGTGTTGTCCATCTGTTCCTTGATCAGTAGTTTATCTGGACGACATGTGTTTAATGTGTCAAGACAATCAGTCTGACCCCTCTGTCCCTGAGTAATGTTACTACTGGTTTCTTCAATTTCGTGAAACATCATGGGGCTGATGCCAGCCAGAAGGGTAGGCATGTAAACTCCCATATTTGGCCTTGCCACAGAAATCTCAGAAATGTCCCCTGTACTAATGCCATAGGTATGGTCAGGTAAGTATCTTTGAGATCTATCCTGGCTAGCCAGTCCCCTTGCTGCAGGATGTCCCACAGGTGTATGCCCTCCATCTTGAAATGTCTGTATATTCTAAAGACTTTCAGTTCTCTTAGATTTAATATTGGTCTCATCTTGTGGCGACCTCTCACTAGGAATATGTTGCTTATAAAGCAGTCTTTTGCATCTGCTGTCTGTACTATGGCATCTTTCAGTGCTAACTCTGCTATTTCTGCGTCTATCAGCTCCTCGTCTGCTGTGCTGTGCACTAGTGTCTTTGGCCATTTCGCTTGCCTTGGCGTACTTTGCCAGTCTATGTGAAAACCTTGTATGGTGTCTAACACCCAAGCATCTGAAGAAATAATTTGCCATTTTTCTAAAAACTTTGCTACTCTCCCCCCTACTGCGGGAGTATGTGCATTTGATGTTTGCACCTGTTCTTTTTATTCTCAGCTGAGTTAGATTGATGTTGATTTTTCTGCATGTCTCCACCCTCTCCCTCTTGAAGGGAAGAACGGATTGGGTTTCCTTTCATCTTCCTTCCAATGATATCTGTCGGTATGGAACCTGTTGCTTGTGTAGCGGCTGGCGGAGCGGCCCCTGCCTCTTCCAGACTGGCCAAAAACCTGTCTGCCAAATACCCTTTTTTAAGGAAACCTGTGCTTTATCAATCGCCGTGTATGAATTTGCAAATTTGGTTAGTTCTTTTCGGATGTGTTTCCGAAGAGTTTCCCTTTGGCGGAGGCGGCCGCCTCTGATGTGGCTAGCTCGCTGTGCTTGGGATCTGTCTTAACTAAAATTGATCTTCTCCTCTCTGCCATGATAGCAGTATTGCCGTTGCCCAATAAACCTATTGCTCTCTGGGCTCATCCAGACCGTATAGCTGGGTCTATTGCTTAATTTTTTCTTTTCGCTTGGTCCACCATTTCCATAATTTTCATCAGGCGCCCAATCACTTCCAGCATTTTGTCCTTGCATGATCATCATGACCTGTCCAGAACTTTTTTTTAATGTCCTTAATGTATCTTCCCCTAAATGTGACTATGCGGTCGTCAATATCTGGGATCTCTGCTATGCCTTCCGGCAGGTGTGGTCTTGGGCACTAAACCCTTATTTTATTTCTGGTTTCTTTTACCAATGGGGTTTTGAGTCTTCTCTTTATGTATGCTGCTATCTTAGTCGGCGGTTCCCATTCTGAGGATCGTGGATGGTATCAAGGCGTCCAGGTCGAACTCGTCCCCGGCTTCTTCTTCCTCGTCTTCCACTTTCTTTTTCTATTCTTTCCTCTTTTTCGGAGGATATCTCAACTTCTTCCACTGATGATTGCTCCCCCAATAATCTTCATCATATCCCTCTGAACTGTCTGAGGTTGCATCTTGCCATTTGCACTCTTTATTTTTTAGGCTTACTGCCTTCCTCTTGTCTTTTCCTTTCAGTTGCGAGACTGGGGGGTAGGTGGGGGTCTTGGCAATTTGGGCCTTGCAGGCTTTCTTCCCCCTTTTTTCCATTCCTTGTCCCTCTTGGTGCCTCCATAACTTTGGAAAACTTAGCCAGTCCTCCATGATTGCCAACTGTTGTGAGCTGTGCCCCAGACTCGGTGCTTGATGTAATATGATCCATACCAGGTTGTATTCTTTTCTGGCTCACTTGAGCTGGACATCACTGGGTTTAACTGGGGACAGATGTGCCACTGTTTGACAAGTCAACAGGTTATTTTGTGCCTGCACTCGTCCAAATTATGTATTGTTGGGCACATTAAATTCAAATGGCGCTCTTGAGGCTGTACAATTCTCTGTCAACCTCGTTTAGGGAAGTTGTTTTCTCTGACCAGTAGGTGGCGCTGTTCCTCTGATCTGCGTTATAGAACGCTATCTTCTCCCTCACACATGCTTCTTGCCGTGCCTCCAAAGGAAAGTATTATGCGCGCCCTAAACGAACAACAAAGTAAACAGAACACCCCGTTCGTCAAAGCGTCTGTTTCTCTGGGGATTCGCACTACGCAACAGTCACGGAAGTGCGATAGAGGAGCTGTAACGTCACTTTTTGCTATGTGTCAGAAAATCCTATCCTGCTGACTGCATGCTCAGTCGTTACTTAACAGATAGGATTTTTTGACACCATGAATGTGGTGTGCCTGTTTTTTTGGGGACCCAGGGGTTCAGTTCATTTAACTTTGTGAGCTAGGCTTACTGAAATAAAAGAACAAAGAGAAGTCATTTCACGAGCGACTTCAAAAGGGACGGAAAGCGCACGAACCCAGCAGACGGAAAGAACAAGCACCCAGCGGACACTTGTGCGTTTTTATTGTATAAACTCCAGTATTGTAATAATCACTAAATGCGGTGCCATTGTAACCCTCCTCCCCCACACTGAATGTTTTCAAGGTTGCACGTTATTGTACATTTCCTTTCACAGACCACATTGCCTGGGTCTGCCCCCTGCTGCACTGGCTAATGTGCACGCTGGTGGGAGCGGACTGGGATCTTTAGTTTAGAGAGAGCTGACACGGGATAGTGGGAGGGAGCTCAGGCGGGCAAAGACACACGAGGGGGGCTTTAGATGTGATCACACCCTGTCTTGAGTAATTGGAGTCAGCCATCTGCATATAGAAAGAACGACTCCTCCACTGCCTGAAGTCCACATAGGTGAAGTCATCAAATAATCCACTTAAATATGTTCACAACCATATTGGGTCATGCTTCTTGAGAGAGCCATTGCAGGGGTGTGTGGCAATAGAAAGGACACAAGAAATAGAGCGCACAGTATTTTCATTTACAACAAAAGATGCATTCATCATGGGACCTTGAAGTGCTCGATATTTATGCCAGCAAAGATGTTCTATGTTTGCTCAAATGTGGCATGGACAGTGGCAGAGATTAAGTGACAGTGGACAAAGGGAGCTGTTAGAGGTGTCATCTTGCAGGGGGTGGAGGAAAGAGGTGGTAGCTGGCAGGGGGTTAGAGGTGGTAGCGGGCAGATGGTGGGAGGAGAGAGGTGGCAGTTGGCAGAGGGTTAGAGGGGTAGTGGGCAGGTGGTTGGAGGAGGGAGGAGAGAGGTGGTAGTGGGTAGAGGGTTAGAGGTGGTAGTGAGCAGATGGTGGGAGGAGAGAGGTGGTAGTGGGCAGGGGGTTAGAGGTGGTAGTAGGCAGGTGGTGGGAGGAGAGAGGTGGTAGTGGGCAGGGGGTGGAGGGGAGAGGTTGCATCTTGCAGGGGGTGGAGGAGAGAGGTGGTAGCTGGCAGGGGGTTTAGAGGTGGTAGTGGGCAGATGGTGGGAGCGGAGAGGTGGTAGTGGGCAGGGGGTGGAGGAGAAAGGTGGTAGTTGGGAGGAGAGGTGGAGCAGAGAAGTGGTAGCTGGCGACAGCTTCGACCGCTTTGGCGCGGCAGCCAGTTCGGTGCGCCCATTTTTTCTTCTTTATTTTTTCCGTGCACCCATTTTCTCTTATTTTTTTTCCAGACTGCTCCATCATGACAGTTAAATATGTAATTTTGGTGCCCCAGGAACAAGGGCAGTTTGGTCTTGTGGTTAAGTTCCAAGCCTCACAATCTTGCAGGCCATGGTTCGTGGCAGGAGTGTCATTTGCCCAGTGAGTATACAGCATGTATTTTATGAGGGTGACCAAAAACGGACAAAAAAGGATTGAGTCCTGTGTGCTTTTAAGCCGCAGGCCTTTAAATCACTTGGCGTGAGATGGCTTCTGGGTCCTGTCCTGCTATGCTGAGACTTGGTGAAGTGTTAGCATCCGTCTTGTAAAATTAGCACGTGCTGATCACTTCAAAGTAGAAAGGACTCCACATGATTGGACCACTTGAGTCTTAATTGCAGGGTGGAGGGGGAAGGAGAGGGGTGGACAGGCAAAGCTGTTTGGCAGGTGCAGAAGAAGCAGGGACAAGGGGGAGATCCAAAAGCAGAATGCCGAGGAAAGACGGCTCCGGAGGAAAGGCGACTGTTGCAGAAATGTTAGGTTTAGAATTGCCAGTTAATCCTGTGGCTTTTTTTCCATTTCTTGCTGCAAAACGTGCTTTAAAATGGTTTGTTTCAACCTGGACATGGGCAGGGCTCCCGCTCTTTGCTCAGTGTCGGAATTTCTGCCTCTGTAGCGCAAATCATAAGTTGGCACCCAAGCTTGTAAGGTCAAGTTTGTCCAATTACCCGTACAGTAAGGCTAGTTTTTTATGTCTGGTTTCGTAAGGTTTGATACTTTGGTTTGGCAGTTATGAGGAGTGCTCTGCATTTCAGACGAGAACAGGCTTTACGTGTCATTGCCATAAAGACACTCTCCTAGCCGATTTGTGGATGGGTAGCGCTGCGTGGGCTTGCTGGGTGAACAGTATCTCTGTGCAAATGTGTTTGGAGCCTGCTGTGTTTCCCCGTCTCTCCAAGGGGACCTCCTTTAGCTGATGAGAGCCACTCCAGACACCTGTATAACTGGATTGGCCCCTGCTGCCAGAACACCTACACGCATCCAGGATAATGCGGCAAGTCGGAGGGAGGAGTCAGACATACTCTGGACAGGTTGACTTTCTCTTGATGAAACCACAACCAACTCTGAAATCAGAGGAGCACTCTGGCGTGCCAAACACTGCGCACCTCATCCCACACATTTCAGCCCAACCAGCCCACTCGCCGGCTTTCTTCCCCCAGGCATCTACAGAGAACAATCCCCTTCTCCCCTCCCTTACACCCCATGAAATTTCCGCCTCACAAGCCAGAGGAGCTCTCTGGCTCTCCAAACACCACATGCTCTATGCAAATAACAGCATCTGTGCGCTCACTCAGGAACTCACCCCCAGAGCAACCCCACCGACCCCAGCACACCCGGCCCCTGCCAAAGCCCTCTTGACACCTGCACTAGCACCCACACTCATATCTAGTGCTCCACGTCACTCCATCAGGGTCAACCCTCCACCAACACGCACTCCATCCACGCCCCCCACATCAGCCCCACTCCCTCACCACCTATTCCTCTTCCTCAAATGCAGCGTCGCCTTAACAGAGGTCTTACAAAGACAACCGCATCCCACAAACTCCGCACAACTCTGAACCCCCCACCTCTTCACCTGCGAAACCCTCTCCCCCAATCTCCCACACCACCGTCTCCCCCACCTTCAGCTCCCTCTCGACCCCCACCCACCAACCTCCCCCCTTCAAACCCTTTCCTGTCTCTCAAAGTAGCACGTCATGCCCTTTCTATAACCATCACCTCATCCTCCTTCCCCTCTGACCCGCCTACCCTCTCTCACCCCCCCTGACAGTCGGACCCAAAAATCACAGAAAAGGTGACTAGCCCTCTCCCTCGACTCGCCATACCTCACCACTTCTTCATCGGTCCAACCTCCCATCCTTGCCCTCCCCTGCCATCAGGCCCTTCCCTCGCCCCATCTTCACCCTCTTGAACTCGACCTCTCACCCAGTACTCCTAAACCCCTAGCACCCACCAGACTTAAACCCCAAACAACTTGCATGACCCCACACACCTCACATGCACCACTCTCCACCCCCCCTTCCCGCAACCCCTCTAACATACCTACCACTGCCCGCTTATGCTTCCCTCACCCCATCGACCTGACCCATTCACCCATCCCCCAAAGAGTACCGACATCCCAACCTCCCACTACCACCCCTCTGTCAGTCTCAACTTGCCAGACTAATCCAACTACTCCCAACATTCCAAAGGGCACCTATGTAGACCGAACACTCCCTGCCACGAGCATCAAGAAAATCACTTCACCTCATGAAATCACATGCCTCCTTTTCAATGCCCGCTCCGTGGTGAAAAATGAACACAGCATCTTGGACTCCTATCCTCTGACAGCCCTGACCTCACCTTTATCACTGAAACATGGCTCTCCGATTTTGCACCAGTCCGCGCACAAGGCCTTCCCCCATGGCTACTCGCTTATCTCCCACAACAGTCCTTCCAGAGGTGGCGGAGTGGCGATTCTCTACAAACCACATTTCTCCATCCCTCTCAATGAAAACCAGACATGCAATGCTAACTGTGAATCCCTTCTAGTAAAACTCTTGCTAGCATCAACACTCACTCACAGCTTCGTATACAGACCCCCTGGATATGACAGACATTTTGCCAACAATCTCTGTGACTCAATAGCTACCATTCAGCTAAATCACCAACATTCACACTACTGGGAGATTTCAATATATGGTTTGACGTGCCGAACAACCCTATGACCCAACCCCTGGTCGACAGTCTTGAGGCACTCAACCTCTCCCGTCATAGCACAGGTCCAACTCACTCAGGTGGTCACACCCTTGATGCGATCTTCAGCAGTTAGGACCTTGTCTCTACATCCAGTCCCAAACCACTTATCTGGACAGACCACTCTGTCATCCCTTTCTCTATCCGCACACCAGCCCATCCTACCACGGCTCCCCCTACCCTCACCTTTGATCACAAATGCTGGAACAAAGTCAGGGAACTCCCCGACCTAGCCGAAACCCTGCTACTCTGTCCCCCAACTACGCTGACCTGTGGTAGACTTTTAACCATCGAATCCTTCGACTCCTGGATTAAAGAATCACTAATTCCTGTCACCCCCTGAAGCCCTGCAAACCTCACGCAAAGGACTGTACCCCAAATGGTTCACGCCCCACCTGAAGACTTTCAAAAGTCATAACTCTTGAGAGCAAATGGTGAGCTTCTAAAACCGCTCTCAACAGATCTGTTTGTCCGCATAACACTGGAAGTTGGACCAGAAGGTAGCGATGCGGTCGGCAAGCTGTGCCAGGGAGTGAACAGCCAGGAAGAAAGGTTAGACAGCTCGGGAACACCACAAGTAGAGAGACACAGATAGAAAGAGAGGAAGGATCCTAGTTGGACCTGAGAGGGTTGGTCAGTGAGAAAGGAGGTAGCCTTAGCAGGGCCTGATCAGTGATACATAGGTTATCACGGAGGCGGTGCAGGATGGCATGGTGGACCATTTCAAAGGCAGAAGAAAGATTGAGGAGAATGAGGACAGAAGGAAGGTTCGAGAGGGAGGTCGTCATGGATGTTCAGGAGAGCAGTTGCCGTGATTCTGGCAGCTCTGAAGTCAGACTGGTGGTCGTGGAGACAGCCAACAGATTCAGTGTGGTGATTAAGCTGAGAGATGGCCAGCTTTTTCAAGAGTTCGCCCAGAAAAGGAGTGATGGAGATCAGCCGGGGAGGAAGGATTGGCAGAGGGATTCTTTAGAAGGGGGTGCACAAGGGAGTGCTTAAGGGGGAGGCAAAAGTTCCAGTGGCAAAGGAGTGTTTTCAGAAATGGCCAAAGGCTACAGCGAGGGTGCCAATGTGGTCTTTGATGGTTCTGGATGAGCAGGGTAGAGCCTGCTTTGGTGAGACTTTCATAGATCGGACTTGTCTAGAAACATCGTCAGGGGTGAAAATTGGAAAGGTTGGAGAAAGGAGGAGGAGAGACAGCCACATACGGGCCAGGAGTGGAGGAGGAGGAGGAGGTAGAAGACGAGAGAGAGGACAGGATGTCCTGAGTTTTAGTGAAGAAGTGAGAAGCCGAGGCCATGCATAGGGCCTGGGAGGGAACAAGGAAGGTAGAGACTGCAGCAGGATTGGCCAGCTCCTTGCAGATTTTGAAGAGTTCAGCCGGGATGTTGGATGCCACTGAGACGCAGGCTTGGATGTGAGCTCTCTTCTTGGCGAGGACAGAGTCTTTATTGCCTTTGGAGCAGGCAACAGGCCAGTTTGTCAGAGAATGCGCCTGATGCCATCCACTTCCTCTCTGCCTCCCTGCACTTGCTTTTATGGGTGACGGGGTCAGAGTCGCACCAAGAGTTGCACTTGGATTTGGGCTTCAAGCGGATCCTCATGACGGGGCAAGGATATAAATAGTGTTAGTGATAGAGAGAGGAAGGTTAGAAAGGGCTGTGTCAGGATGTGAGTCAGCCAAAGTTGCAGAAGAAGAGAGAAAGTAGCGGCGAAAGCCTGCGCTGACACACGCTTTATGCAGATGACCGAGAAGGTAAGTGGCAGTGCAGGGGTCGGCTTGGCCTGAGGGGTAGAGAGAGAGGTGGGAGGAAAGGAGAAAGTAATCACTCCAGGAGAGAGGAGTGGTGAGAGGGAGAGATGGGCAGGTTGCATCCAGGTGGATGCTAGGGTCTCTGAGGAGGAGACATTTAGAGGTAGAGGTAGAGGAAAGGAGGACGAGGGAGGAGGAGAGGTCAGGCCACTCAGAGACCAAGAGGGCGACCTGGCCAGTTGACCTGTAGATAGTGGCCACAGTGAGGGAGAGGCCAGGAGAGATTGAGGTACAGACCAGGCATTCAAAGGAGGAGTAGTGCTGCAAAGGGATGAAAGAAGCACGGATACACAGGAAGATCACGGCTACACCAAGACCGGGTCAGTTGGTTCTGGTTTCCGAAAGGATCTTGTAGCCATCAGGAAGGAGAGTGTCAAAGCTTGTGACAGAGCTGGCCGTGGACCACGTCTCGGTGAGACCGAGAACATCCAGATCAAGTTCTTCCAGGAGACGGCAGAGGAGTGTTTGACAGCAGAGCAAGAGTTAATAGCAATTTGGAGCACGTTGCCCCTTTGAATGACTTCCATGGAGGTGTACAGGTCAGAGGTACGTCCTGCGGATGTATTGGCGGTGCCCGAAGGAGGGCAGAGTAGGAAGGTGGAGACGGCAAGGTAGCCGGAGGAACAGGGTGCCAGAGGGTAGCGGTTAAGGTGGCAACAGGGTGGTGAGAGAAGAAGCAGAGGGAGCCGTAGAGGTGGCAGAGGAAAGAGGCGGCAGAGGAGCCAGAGAAGGGATAGCAGGAGAGGAAAGGAAGTTTATAAGGTGCAGGAAGCATCTATCAAAAAGGAGGAGTTTGGCCTGAGGGCCTTGGACCTAGATGGTCCATTAATGTAGACATTTATGAAGGTCTTGGAGGAGTGGAAGGGGGCATGGAGGGCCTCCACCATTAATGGGAGAAGAGGAAAAAGACAGAACTAAGACCATGTGGGGGGTCCATAGGCCTGCAGAGGG